>JAGFNQ010003557.1:0-70484 GCA_024364735.1 Boesenbergia rotunda
GGGTTCGACTGAACTGCTCGGCGTTTTCTAAGTGTAGAAAAAAATAAGTGATTAAGGATAAAGAAGAGACTTAAGGAATTTGCAAAAAAAATATGTAATTTAAGAAAAATTAATTGCACAATTAAATTTCATACCTTGGAGGCATGGTTGTGGCAAGGGAGGGCTTAGGTTCACTTGATCCACAAGAATGAGGCAAGGGGAAGAAGGAGTGTGAGATGTGGTGTGGGAAATGAGGGAGTCTCGGGTCCCTTTTATAGGAGTATGAGGGGGGGGGCGCCCGTGAGGTTCCGGGCGCCCTCTACAGGTCGTTTTGCCTCGGGCAGGGAAACGGTCTGTGGGGGCGCCCGACAGGTCACGGGCGCCCTGGCCAAGGCTGGTCAACTACAGCTTTTGCTGCTTTGACTGGCGTGGACGACAGGTTTGTCGATAGGGGCGCCTGATAGGTCACGGGCGCCCACGTCAAGTCGGTCAAAAGTAGTTGATTGCAGCCTTTTGGCTGCTTTAATCAGCGTGGGGGACAGAAGTGTATAGGGGCGCCCGACGGGTCACGGGCGCCCATGTCAAGTCGGTCAAATGCAGCTTTTGCTGCTTTGACTGGAGCTGGTACCTTGCAGTGTTGTCGGGGGCGCCCGACTGGCTACGGGCGCCCTCAGTAGCAGCCTTTTGACTGCTTTGACCAGGTTTGACTGTTTGACTGTGTTTGACCATTTTTGACTATGTTAATCATAGTTTGATTCTGTTAATCATAGTTTGACTATGATTATGAAGGCACAAGCAAGGTGGTTTAATTTGAGCTTAATTTTCCTGTCTCACTGAATCTAGGGTTTTCAAACACGTTAACCTTAAGGTTTTTGTGAGACAGGTTTGAGGGTAGAAATTAGTTTGAAAAGGAATTTTCATTTATTTTGAAAAGTTATTTACTTTTGAAAAAAACAGAAATTTTGAAAACAGATTAAGTGTTTTTCAAGAGGATAATAAGTTTGAGAAGTAGAAGTTTTGAAAAACAGATTAGAATCTATAATTATTTGAAATTTGAGTTAGATTCGAATTTGACAAAAGTTAACTTGAATTTGAATTTCAGAAATTGGCTTCCAGGTCTTGGCGAGGCACTAGGCCTTCTTTGGCCGAAGCCTTATGGGATCATCCACCCTTTCCTTGACAAAGCCTTTTAATGAAATTTCATTTTCAAATTAAATTAGGTCATTTTCTGGTCTAACTAGCTTGGGTCTTGGATCGGTAGCTTCGGCTAGTTCCGCCAAATTGGCTTCCCTAACGTACTATCATCTCACCTCCACCCAATACTATGTTTTCAAGTTTCAAGTAATTTAGTCCTTAAATCTAAGTATTTCTTAAATCTAAGCATGGCAATTTGCAAAAATTAAATAAACAAACAATCAATCAATTAAAGAAAATTATCTGATTATAAAAATTGTTTTGATTTTGGCTCCCCCTGGACTAAAGCCTCTGTATGGGTTAGGCAAGATGTGAATCTTGTCCTTGGGGATCCAAAATTGATTTGAACCAGTTGGTTTAGTCAGGCACAGTTTTGGCACCCATGCCTGAACCTTAGGTCTTGACTGGTTCAGTACAGCAAAATAAGATCTTTGCCGAGATTTGGTTCTATAGCCAAGTCCGGATCGGTTTAGAACAGACTTCTGTTTTCCCAGAATCATATCAAGATTCTTGGAACCAGAAGTGAATCGTTCTAAAGCTGTTCTTAAGTCCTTAACTTGAGTTTTCAGGGAGGAATTCTCTGATTCAAGTTTTTTAACTTGATCAGGGGTTCCTTCCTGAATTTTCTCAGTTAAGGAATCAGAATCAGCTCCCTCTTTCAGGAGTTTTACTTCCTGTCGGAGAGACTCGATTCGGAGTTTGGCTTTCGCCAAATCTCGGGATAGATAGGAAATAAGAGAATTCAATTGCGATTTTGAAAAGCCCGTTACCTTTATTTCGCCGTCGTCAGAGAATGTCAGCTTGCCGTCGTCCCGGTCCGAGTCTGAGTCAGTCTCGATTTGTCTGAAGCGGTCAGGGCTAGAAGATTGGACTGGGGTGCTTCTTCTTCTTCTTCTGAGGAAGACTCGTCCCAGGTTGCTTGGAGTGCCTTCTTCTTTCTGGTCTTTTTGGACTCCTTTAGACTTGGACATTCAGTCTTGTAGTGGCCCTTCTTCTTGCATTCGTAGCAGGTTACGTTGGGCTTGTGTTTGTCAGTTGCTGGTTCAGCTGGTTCATCCTTTCTTCGGTTTGTTCTCCGTGTGTTGGCTTGGTATTTCAACTTTTTGTAGTAGCTTCGAGCTAGCCTGACCAGTTCAGATTGATCTCCTTCTTGATCTTCTGTTTCTGAATCTGAGGTAGATTCAGGTTCAACTTGAGTTTTCTTCTTAGTCATTCTTCCTGTTTTCCCTGCAAAGAAGGCTATACTTTTCTCGACCAAATTGGAGTTAGTCTGTTCATGCAGCTCAAGTTCAGAAAATAACTCATCTAACTTAATTTTTGAAAGATCCCTAGAGACCTTGTATGCATCTACCATAGATGCCCACAAGGTGGTCCTAGGGAATGCGTTTAGGGCATACCTTATAAGATCACGGTTTTGAACCTGGTGACCTATTGCGTGAAGTCCGTTCATCAGTTCCTGGATTCTGGCGTGGAGCTGGGCTGCTGTCTCGTTATCTGCCATTTTGATAGTGAAGAGCTTGTTCAGTAGCAGGTCTCGTTTGTTGATCCTCGTATCTGAAGTTCCTTCGTGGAGCTCGATCAGTTTAGCCCATAGCTCCTTGGCACTGTTGAATGGGCCTACGCGGTTCAGCTCCTCTTTTGTCAGTCCGCATTGGAGGGTCTGAGTTGCTTTGGCGTCAGCTTCAATCTTGCGTTTGAGGGCAGTGTCCCACTCTGAGTAGTTTTGTGGTATGCCATCAGCATTTGTGGGAATCATCAGTCCAGACTGGATGATTATCCACATATCCACCTGAGTTTTCAGGTGGACCTCCATTCGACTTTTCCAGTAAGGAAAGTCTTCTCCACTGAAAAGTGGAGGTCTGGCGGTGCTAAAGCCTTCTTGGATGGCCATTTGTTCTGAAATAGCAAACAAAAAAAACAAGAATATTCCAAGACTTGGTCTTGGATTAGTAGTGCGGGAAGAAAAGAAATAAAGATAATTTCAAGGGGTGTTGCACCAACCTTGAAAGAAAAATTAGAACGAAAATTTAAAAAAATTGAAAAAAAAAATGAAAGAAATCCGAAAAATTTTCAAACTGGTGGTTGCACCAAGTTTGAATTCCCCGCTCTGATACCACTTGTTGGATCGAGAGATGCGAGAGAGGGGGGGTGAATGTCGCAAATCGTTCGGATTTCGTAAAGAGCAATTGCGTAGCGGAATAATCAAAATCAGACAATGCGAACACCAAGATTTTTACTTGGTTCGGAGCTTGGGTCGACTCCTACTCCAAGGCCCACGGTCGTTGACCGTTTACTATGGGCAATACTATAATCGCGCAAAACAATTTTACAAAGATTGATTACAGTAAATTGCAGTAAGGAAAAAGACAGCTTTTCTTTGTTACCGACGTCCGGTGTAAATCGAAGTTCCAGAGCAGTTGGACGTCGCCGGCGCTTGTATCTCGAGTCTGGAGGGTTCTGGAGCAGAGCGCGGGAGCAGAAGAGCGTGATTGCGTTCAATGGAATTGATGCTTGAAGACGAGGGTCGAGGGTCCTTTATATAGGGCTGGGGGCGCCCGGGATGCTCGGGGCGCCCCCCACGTGGCTTTCGATCCGGCGAGCCCTCTGGTCAAGGCTGATCTCTGCTTCTTCGGGATAACCTTTGACTGGGGCGCCCGACGCACGCGGGGCGCCCGGGTTGACCGGTCAAGGCTTCATCATCTTCGCGAGGATGAGCTGCTGCAGCTGCCAGTGGCGTGGCACAGTGGGCGCCCGCGACACGCGGGGCGCCCGACGCGCGCGGGGCGCCCGAAACATCCGGGGCGCCCCCAAATGTGCTGCTGTCGGGGCGTTTACTTGCTCTGTTGACTTTGGGTTGACTCTGGGGCGCCCGAAACGTCCGGGGCGCCCTGCTCAGCTACTGCCTCACTCCTTTGAGGCTCTCTGAGCTGCAGAAACACAGTCCTTCGATCCTGCATCCAGGGTTAGTCCAAAACAGCAATTAATAAGTTAATTTTACACAGCCTTGGCTGTCTTGGTTCTGACTTTGGGTCTCCAAAATGGAGCCCTAGGTCGAACCGACGCCTAATGTTCCCTCTAGGGGAACGCGTCCTCACCTACTCCTCTCGGGAGAGTTTACCTGATGTCAACCGGATCCTCCAGTTGGACTTTTGCCCGGCAGTCCTTCGCCAGGTCTTGAGTTGCCAAGCTGCCCTTCGCTTGGTGCCTAGCAGCCCTTCGCTAGGTCTTTTCTTCTGGCAGCCCTTCGCCAGTGCCTATCATTCCTTCGCTAGGGTTTGTCCATTCTGGCAGTCCTTCGCCAGAGCCTAGCAGCCATTTGCTAGGGCTTTTCCTGTCTGGCAGTCCTTTGCCAGTGCCTAGCATTCTTTCGCTAGGGCTTTTCCTGTACACTCAAGAAACTTGTTAGACAACAACTAACCCTTAACTTTTGAACCCTTTTGCCAATATCAAAACACAGGTTTGACTTGGGTGCAATTTGCACCAACAAAATCAACCTAGTTTGTGAGAATTGCATCTCACTTTCTTTGGGAAGACTGAGGTAGGCAAGTTAATAGGATGTTTAGACAATAAATAAAACTGATACCAGACAATACACAAAGAGGCAAACCTAGAATTGATGAGGTTTCTTTGCGGAGAAAAAAGAAAACAGGCACACACAAAAGGTGCCAACCGAAGCATACCTTTCTTGTGGTAGGGGCGGATGCATTTACAACAGGTTTAAAAAAGGACTCCAAACTGGAAGGAAAAAAAACAAAATGATTCCATTGAACATAAGCAACGTCAAAGTTCAAACAAGATAGCAAAAGAATTCCTACCAGCCTTGGGAAGATTTGTTCTTTGTCGATTTAATTTTTTCAATTGCCTAGAAAATTTTAGGAAGTGAGATTAACAAACAGTTTAGTAAAGGGACTTCCACAATCAATTATTAACAGACTAAATCACTATGAAGAGGACAAATACCTTAGCAACTCGATCATTGTTGAATCTATTTTCATTTACCAGAAAGTTCAAAATGATAAGAGAGAGGAATACTATGTAAAAATGCCTAATGGACTTGTTAGCACCTAATTAATTTTCATTACAACCTCCTCATCTGGAGGTATCCACTTTAGTTCTGGAACGTCCATGGTCACATTTGGTTCTTTGAACAAGCGATGAGCTTCTTGATAAGGCCACTCTTCAGGAATTTGATATCTATAAATTTACCAAATTTTATAAGGCCACATTTTAGTGATCAAACATTAACAAGAAATGCACAACATGAAATAACTGTCCAAATCTGTGTTGATAGAAACTTGTATAATGACACCCAAACAGTTGACGCTAAGAGCTGCACATTGAGCTTCTGCTTCACAGGGTGCCTTTAGATCAGAAAGATGAGTTTACCTACGAAAACAAGTGATAAAATATTTATATATTAAGCAATTGCATGCGGTTAAATAATAAAGTAAATAGATATTATATATGTGATATGAAGCTAAACCCACGAATGAAAAATCCAACAAGTGTCAAAAAGTATAAAATATTTTTATCAGTAAACCCGCCACCAGTGATGTGAGCTATTCCTTTTACATCCCACTTGTTGAGAATGTCCAACACCTACATCACATACACAAGAGACTTGAGAATCAAAGTTTGGGTGTCAGTAAACCCAATTACTGCCTTAAAAATGCTCAAAAAGGAACAGCAATTTATAGGATAAACCTGCTTGACATAGATGACGGTGGGTGCCATTAAAGCTTCACCTAATGTGATGCTTTTGCCGTCATTGTTTTGAAGCTGGGCGTTTAGTGAAAGACCACTACGTGATAGCACCCTGTGGAAAAACAGGGGTGTCAACAACTTTTACATTGATGAACTTCACAAAAACTTGAACATTATTGTATTTAGATGATGTAATTAGAAACTGCATAGGTAAATGTTCTGACACATGGACACTCCGGCTGATGGTAGAAATCATCTCTAATAAAAGATCGCCTCTTCTCCAGATAATTAATTGTTTCTAAAAAATTAAGAAGGCCAAGAATATGATATGATTAGCAACCTTCTGACCAGAGAGAAGCCATTAGAGTGCACACCACTAGATGGAAGACCGATAAGAACGTCTCCAGCCTCAATGTTCTTCCCATTGATGACCTTAGTCTTCTCAACAATGCCAACAGCAAATCCACTCAAGTCGTATTCTCCTTTGGCATAGAAATCAGGCATCTCTGTAGTCTGAACAAAAAAGAAATTGTGACCTTTTACTGCCACTGGTGGGTCTAACCACTTAAGTTTGAGCTCCTTTCTAATAGCTTGAGCTTTAGGTTTCTATTCAATTAATATTTTAATATTGCAGAAAACCAGCTAACCACTTTAGATATAAGATAATGGTTCTAACCACTTAAGTTTATAGGATAGTAGCTACCCAATCAAATATATATTAAGTCTTAAAGGAAGGCTTTATGGTGATGGTTGTCAGTGAAGCAAGAATATACAGTAACATTATAATCTAGAAAGAGTGTGTATGTATTAGTTATGTAACACAAGTATTTTAGAAGGAGAAGAAAAGGCAACCAAGTGAAATAGATGCTAAAATTTTGAAACTACAAGGAAAATAGCTACATCGAGAACTTATATGGAAAATTTATCATCTATGTAGAGCAGAGCCTGCGAATCACACTTACTGTCAGTTTAGTCAGAGAGAACTAAGAATGAAATCAGGATTTTAGCAGTATTATAGCTGGAGAAAACAAAAGGAATCATCAAGATGTCCACTGGACATTCTACAGAAAGGAGCAGATTCGATTAAAAAAAAAGTACCAGAATGATATCAACGTTATCCAAGAAATCCACTTGGTGGGTCACGAGCATAATACTGTTGGATTTGAGGATGCCCCACACATTCCTGCAACAGCCCCACCATTTAGGCAAAACAGCAAACACCTTGTGAGCCGACGCAAGTGACATGATGAATCGATGAGGAAGAAAGGAGGCACCTTGAAGATCTCTGAGCCGGTTTGTGCATCGACGACGCTGAAGACGTCGTCGAGGAGGTAGATGTCGGTGTCCTGGTAAATAGCTCGGGCGAGCTAGATGCGCTGCTTCTGGCCACCGCTGAGGTTGATGCCATGCTCGCCGATCTCGGTCTGGTCTCCGAACTCCATCATCTCGAGGTCCTTCTGGAGGCAGCAGACGCGGATGACCTCCTCGTACCTCTTCCTAGCCATCAACGCTCCGAACAGGATGTTGTCTTGGATGGTGCCGTTCTAGATCCATGACGTCTGCGCCACATACGCCGTGCTCCCGCACACCCTCACCTGCCATTGCCGATTGCATCGCCATACTCACAAATCTCAAACCCCCACAATTCCAAACTCGAAAATTAAGAATATCAAAACAATTTTACTTTCGGTAAAAAAAACAAATAGTTATATAAATCCAAAAAGTTATTCAGAAAAAAGACAAACTTCTGCTTTGATGTGGATCTTGTACCAGCTCTCCATCAGGACCTTGTCCTGGTTCATCAACACCAGCGTGGCCATGGACACGCCGTCCTCGTTCTTGGTCAGGTACTTGCACGCCGGCGCCGTGCCATACTTCCGCCCCACCCGGTCGTCGGCCCCGGCCTTGACGGAGCACGCGACGACGTCGTAGGTCGCAAGGAGGCGGAGGATGCGGTCCACCATGGCGGGGGCTTGGGGGTTATGGGTCGGCAGCTGCGCGATGGTCTCAGTCGGGCTCAGCTTCACGCCGTACCCGGCTTTAACCAGGATCTCCAGGAGGCCGAGCTCGACGGTGACAAGAAAAGAAGAAGAAGAAGGGAGGCATGATGGAGGCCGCACATGTGAGAGTCCTTGTACTGGAGTCCATGATGGAGTGCTTGTACGGGTGCGGCAATTTGTGTGTGGCGAAGAGGAAGAAGAAGAAGGAAAAGATGGCAAGGAAGTTTGAGGTGTGTTAGGGTTCGGCGTTGTCGCTCGCAGCGAAGAGGAAGGAGAAGAAGAACGAGAAGAAGGAAAAGATGGTTGAGGTGTTTTAGGGATCGGCGACTGCGGCGAATGCAGAGAATGAACTAAGGGGAGGTCGCGCGGCGACTGAAGAGAACAACTAAAGCGGGCGTTTTCATTTTCGCGCTCGCTCACTGTTGTGTATTACCACGTAAGCAACACCAATAGACAACGATTATTTAAAAACTATTGTCGTAACCAACCCAATAGACATCGGTTTTTAAAAAACCGTTGTCTTTGACATACATAAGACAACGGGTTTTTAACAACCGTTGTCTTTTTTAGCAAAAAAAAATTCAACATCAACAGTTTTGGAAAAACCCGTTGTTAAATAAAAAAAAGACAATGGTTTTTCAAAAAATCGTTGTCTATTGAGTGTTGTTGAATCCAAAACTTCTTGTAGTGAATTAAAGGTTATATCAGAGAGTACCGCTAACAAATTATATTTTAATCTACACATTAAAATGCAATGTTGTATTTGGTATCTCATAAGGAGCCCATTTATATGCATTTAAAATTTTATTTATTTCTATAATTTTATTATATATATATATATATATATATATATGTTCTTGGCTTTGGTTAAATCGTGAGCTTAAATAAATTTTTCTTCTTTTTAATTTCAGTGCAATCTGTAACTGCCAACATTAATAACATCCCAACATTAACTGGTTCGAATTTTGCTGAATGGAAAGAATATGTGATCGTAGTCTTAGGCTGCATGGACTTGGACTATGCATTAAGGAATGATCGTCCCGCACCTTTGACCAGTGCTAGCACTATAGAGCAGAGGGTTGAATTTTAGCTGTGGGAGAAATTAAATCGCATGAGTCTAAGCATCATGAAGCTTTCCATACTGGCACAAATAAAGGGCTCAATAACAAAGAGTGAAGATGCTAGGAGTTTCTTTTACCAACTGGCAGACCGATTCATCTCAAATGAAAAGGTCGAGATTACTACACTTCTTACGAAGTTGGTAACCATGCGGTACAGTGGTAAAAGAAACATAAGAGAGTACATTATAGAGACATCTAAAAGTGCTCACTTAGCATTTGATTCTCAAAGTACGAGCAAGAAGCGAAAGAAGATCAATAACAAAGAAAAAGGAAAGCAAACTGCAGATTCTGGAGACAAACGTCTCAATTTTGTTAGTTCAGAAGTCAATTTAGCTATTGTACCCACTGACACTTGGTGGATAGATACTGGTGCTACTACTCACATAAGTGTCACTATGCAGGGTTGTCTTAGGAGCCGACTTCCGCTTGATGGTGAAAGATACATCTATACAGGGAATGGAAAGAAGGTTGTAGTTGAGTCTATTGGTGTTTTTAGGCTTTATTTAGGAACTGGTATCTATTTGGATTTCGAAAATACATTCATTGTACTGTCTTTCAGACGAAACTTAATTTCAATTTCTTGTTTGGACAAATTAGGTTATGATTGTTCATTTGGAAATGAAATGTTTAGTATTTTTTTAATTCAATGTTGATTGGTAATGGTTCCTTGGTTGATAAGCTTTATAAATTAAACACCATTACTCCTACAATTGACAACGTAATAATGCATAGTATAGGTACGAAACGTAAATTAACCAACGAGAATTCTTCTATACTGTGGCATAGACGTTTAGGACATATATCCAAACAACGCCTAAAAAGGTTAATGTCACATGGAATTCTTGATTCCCTTGACATGTCAGACTTTGATGTCTGCATAGAGTGTGTTAAGGGGAAGACAACTAACAAAAGAAATAAAGGGGCTAGCCGTTGTACGTTTTGGAGCTAATACATACGGACATTTGTGACCATTCCCTAAGGCATCTTGGAATAGACACACATATTTTATTAGCTTCATAGACTACTATTCTAGATTTGGCTATTTGTACCTTATTCATGAGAAGTCGCAATCTTTGGACATGTTCAAAATTTTCAAAGCCGAAGTTAAACTTCAACTAGGTAAGAAAATTAAAGCCGTCCAATCCGACCGTGGAGGAGAATATTACGGTCGATATGATGGATCAGGTGAACAACATCCAGGACCTTTTGCAAATTACCTTGCTGAGTGTGGGATTGTGCCTCAGTATACCATGCCTAGTACACCCAGTCAGAATGGTGTAGCTGAGCGTCGCAATCAGACCCTAAAAGACATGGTGAGAAGTATGCTAGCTTTCACTTCTCTACCGGAGTTTTTGTGGGGTGAGACACTCAAGACTGCAGTTTACCTTCTCAATAGAGTACCTAGTAAGACAGTAACTAAAACCTCATTCGAGATGTGGACGGGTAGAAAGCCTAACATTAGGCATTTACACGTCTGGGGTTGTCCAGCTGAGGCTAGGCCTTACAAGCCTAATGAAAACAAACTGGACTCAAGAACTGTTAGCTGCAATTTTGTAGGTTACTCTGAGAGATCAAAGGGGTATAAATTTTATGATCCAACTAATAGATCCTTCTTCGAAACGGGAAATGCCAAGTTTATTGAGGACAGTGGGAGAGATAAAATCAAGAAAGTATCTTTTGAGGAAAGCGTTGGCAATCCTCCTATGGTCACTACTAGTGCAATCAGTAGTGGTATGGTTACCATACCACACATTATGGATGTTGCACATCCAATGAGCATAGTGAACCAAGATATTCTCATGACATCACCAATACAATTGCAGGAGTCTACCACTGAAATTGAAGTATTGCCTCATATTGATGAGCAAGTACCTCAATCGCCTCAAACACAAGTGCCCTTAAGGCGATCCACAAGGGAACGGCGAAGCACGAATTCTCGTGATTATGTTTATCTCCAAGAGCATGAGTTTGATATAGGGTTGGAAAGTGATCCTACATCTTTCCAAGAAGTCAAATAATGCTCTAACCCTGAAAGGTGGATTAACGCCATGCAAGAAGAGTTGAAGTCTATGGTAGACAATGACGTTTGGGAACTTGTCGAATTGCCTGAAGGTTCGAAACTCGTTGGTTGTAAATGGATATTTAAAACCAAGCGAGATTCGAAGGGCAATATCGAAAGGTATAAGGCTCGTCTTGTTGCCAAGGGATTCACTCAAAAGGAATACATTGATTATAAGGAGACTTTCTCACCTGTGTCAACGAAAGACTCCCTTAGGGTAATCATGACACTTGTAGCTCATTTTGATTTGGAGCTACATCAAATGGACATAAAGACTGCATTCCTCAATGGAGACATAGAGGAGTCTATATATATAGTGCAACCGGAGAACTTTGAGTCCTCAGACTCAAAGCACCTAGTATGTAGATTAAAGAAGTCCCTTTATGGTTTAAAGCAGGCATCGTGTCAATGGTACCAGAAATTTGATCAAGTGGTTACCTCATTTGGAATTAAAGAGAACCCCGTTGATCAGTGCATATATGTCAAGTTCAGTGGGAGCAAGTTTGTTATACTTATTTTGTACGTGGATGATATATTGCTTGCGAGCAATAATAAGGATCTACTACATGAAACCAAGTCATTTCTATCTGGTAAATTTGAAATGAAAGATCTTGGTGAAGCATCTTTTGTTCTAGGCATTCAGATCTGTCGTGATCGATCAAGAGGTATTCTTGGACTTTCACAACAAGCCTATATTGAGAAGGTGCTTATAAGGTATGGCATGCAGAACTGCACACCTGGGACACACCTGTGTCAAGAGGTGACAAGTTCAGTTTGCAGCAGTGTCCACGACTTGAACTTGAAATAAAGGAGATGGAACAATTCCCATATGTATCAGCAGTGGGAAGTCTCATGTATGCACAAGTTTGCACTCGACCAGATATAGCATTTGTAATTGGGATGTTAGGCAGATATGTTAATAACCCAGGACCGTCGCACTGTAAAGCAATTAAAAGAGTGATGCGGTATTTGCAAAGAACTAAAAGACACATGATCAAGTATCGGAGGTCAGATCATCTGGAGGTGATTGGTTATTCAGACTCCGATTTTGCTGGATGCTTAGATAGCAGGAGGTCCACTTCAGGCTATATCTTCTTGCTTGCTGGAGGGGCTATATCTTGGAAGAGCGTCAAGCATACGCTAGTAGCTACTTCTACTATGGAGGCAGAATTGGTAGCATACTATGAAGCATCCAATCACGGGATTTGGCTGCGGAACTTCATCACAGCATTGCATATCGTTGATGGCATTGACAGGCCACTGAAGATCTACTGTGATAATAAAGCTACAGAACTTTATGCCAAGAACAACCGCAGTTCGTCGAAGTCCAAGCACATCGACATTAAGTTTCTAGTGGTTAAAGAGAGAGTTCAGAGTCGTCAGATCATGGTAGAGCATATCAGCACAGATTCCATGTTGGCCGATCTACTTACCAAAGGCTTGGTGCCCAAGGTGTTTCATGCGCATGTTGTGGATATGAGAGTTCTTCTTATGGAAGAAGAACTCATCTAGTGGGAGTCTGTATTTATTTTATTGCTCTATGTTAATAAAGACAAACATTTTATTTTGATTATTGTACGTACCTAAAGTTCAAAAATAATAATGGGAATTCATATGTTTGTTTGACGCTCTGAATACGATATCATGATTTACTACTGCTGTTTAGCATTTGGTGTTTGTAAATATGATACAGATTCCTTTTGGAATCATTAAGTTTGGATCATGATTTGCTGTTGCAGTTTAGCATAAGATATTTGCAAATATGATCAGACTCTTTTGAGTCGCTTTGGACCAGTTGGAAATTGACATGTATTGATCATATTTCATATAATTTCTACTTTATACATCCGCATCTTGATCTATGTCGTTAATGGCATTGGTACTGTGATTACTGTTGGGGCTTGTTACGATCATGTACAGTAGCTATAACCTCTTTAGTCCTATACCAATGAAATTAATGGACCAGATTGTTTATAGGGGTATCTTGTACCCATAAAGTTTGATATCAACTAAAGTTTTGCTTGTATTTACTATACAACTCACATATAGCCCAAGTGGGAGATTGTTCGATATTATTATTATCTTTATTAGGTGGGTTTATTTGTAAGTTGCACATGTAAATATAATATGAGCCCTTAAAGTGGTCTAACTTATGTTTATTGGGTTTCGGATTATAATTGGATGCGGGTTCAATGTATAGAACCCTTTAGACCAATCTGTTATTATCTATGGGCTGATAACAGATTGGATTTCTATATAAAGGGGAGGTCCCCAAGGGTTTAGGTGATCTTCATGACCTAGTTTCTTGTTCCCCATTGACAAGAAACTTTACGGCGCTGTCAAACCTAAGCCCCTTGGAAGATTCTCCTTCTTCTTTCCGCTACATCTTCTTCCACAGGGATCAAGCCGACGACGCTACGACAAGGACAATGGCTCTTCAATCAGGTTTCTTGTCTTTCGGTTTATATCTTTTATTTTGTTATGTCATGATTCGATGAAACAATAGATTCATGTTCATGTACATTATGTTTTCTCTTCGAGTTCTTATTTTGTTTCTAGAATTCATGCGGTTAGGAGAAAACACAATGTTCTATCAAGATCTCCTTCCTTGTTGCCCTCGTTCATTGGTAGAGAAGGAGGTTGAGGAATTCAGGAGAAGCGGCGATGATGACCGACGACGTCTAACCTCCTCCCTCGAAGCCCACCGCACGCTCGAAGGCCCCCTGGCCTTCCTGCCCACCAAGGCCCATGCAATCGGTGCCGCCTGCCAACCTTGGTGACAGATCCTTTCGTGCATTCGTCCAGGATACGAGGAGCATGACCCCTCTCTCCTCTCCAGCTTCCATCTCCGGCCACGTGCCGGACGCTGTGACGGCGTCGGGCCTGCAGAGGGGTGCTGGTGGAGGTGGAGATGGAGATGAAGGTCGGCGTGAAGATTGGCGGGCTGGAGACAAAGTGGATTGGCATGAAGGTATGGTGCAAGGGGCTTAGCGTGGCACTGCCTACGGAGAAGAAGGAGGTCACCGCCTCACCGAGTGATGAATGCACCGTCAAGCTCCACCTCAAGATTTGGAAGTGGCAGAGGCAGCCACATTGTGCAGGTTGTGCGAGTTGTTAAGGCCAGCGAACGAAAAAAAATGATCAACCAGGTTGGGTAACGTCGAATCTGAGATGATCTATCCGATCTCACAAATGTTTTCCACCGGCATCCAGGATAAATCAGGAAATGCTCATGATAGGTGGTTCAGAAGTCTAATATCCCACGGTTGTGCGTCTCATTTAGAGAAAAAATTTCTGTAAAATTTACGGTAGCTGGGTATCAAACCACGAATACTTGGGAGACAACTAATCACCTTCCACTGCAGCCCCAGGGGCATTAAGGCCAGTGAACGAGGAAGGACGAAAAGAGGCGTTTCATCTTATTTTGAGCTGATAAAATTTTGTTCATAAATGAATCAATGGATGGATTTATGGATGGATTTGTAAATCCATCCATCTATAAACGACAAAGGATATAACATCCATCTTCTTATCCAAAATAAATAGAGAAAAGTTTTCCGTACTCCTTAATTTTTAAATCCACCTTCTCAAGTAAACAAGATCTATGTATCTAGGCATAAAAGAATGTCTTAGAGATAAAACAGTTGTTATTGAACACATTACCACTGAATTGATGATTTCTAATCCTTTGTCTAAAGGCATGCCATCGTTGGAATTTAGGGATCATGTAGAAAGAATGAGACTTGTTTCCTTATGTAATTTTTGTTGTAAAAACAATTTGGTTATCAATGAAACTCAATTATGATATTTTCTCATATTTGTGTACACATTCAATAATTTGAGAAATATCCCTAAAGTTGGACCTTGAATATAAGATACATCAGTTGAGTAGCATGATGCATTGTGATACATGGAAGATAATACTCCGCTTTTAGAGGACCTATTGACATGATTCATGTATCTTGTTCACTCAATTAGTGAATGATGAGATACATATGTGCAAAGTCAGAAAATGTTGGAAAGACTTGATTTTGATTACAAATCTTACCTTATTAAGTGACACATATTTGTTAAGATTTTATTTATGCACAATTTGTCTTAATTAAGTGGTCATATATTGTAAGATTTAAATGTGCATAATTAATCAAAATCTTACCATAATATGCATATCATATTTTTTTATTGAGTGCATGATTATCTTCTCATAATTTTGTCACAATTTAAGGATTGGCTCAATGATGATAACGAGTCTTTATAAATAGTGGCCTTTAGGGTCCCTAAACATATGACCTTTCAAAAATAATAACACTATCAACAAAAGAAGTTTGGAATGTTTAGAAGGCTCTAAAACATTAAGAAACATTCAAATGGTGTTCAAGGCATTCTTCCAAATATCAATAGTTAGAGGTAATAATCAATTCTTTTTCTGCATTCAGTTATCATGTTTATTTAGTATAAAACATGATTTAAATTATTATAGGAATCGGTGAAGATAGTGCTACAAGGATTGGAATGTTTTTGGCTCTCAATGTTTCCCATCTCGAGCGGTGTCATTGACAAGCTCTATGGCATATGTCGGTCCATTATTTGGTCAACAAAGTATCATCCAATTTCCTAGGCAACCATCTGCCTATTGAAGGCGGGTGGCGCGAGACTTGTATGCGTATAATTCAGACTTACCATGCAAGGCCTTGTGGAACATACAACACAAGTGTGCGCTAGATATACCATCAATATTTCTTATGTACTAACATATGGCAGTGGCAAGCCAAAGCTACAGATTCTCCTGTTGGAAAAATCCAACATTTGGACTTACATATTTGAAATTAAATATACATACCTGTCTTTCGATAGTCCAACTAAAGTAATCTACTGAGATTTAAAGTTTGGACTAAAATAGGATATTAAAATATCATGGAATTGATGTGTAGATACCATAAAGTAATTTTCAATTTATTAAGGGACTAAATTGAAAATAAGGTATTTATTTTTATTAAATAGGGTTATGGTCCCCAAACGATGGTTCCTCTAGAGGCTTTTTCTATTCTCTCTACAGAACGAAAGGAAAGAAGAGAGAACCGAACGTTTGGAAGATCATACCAAGTTATTCAGATTAAAGTTATGGATTCAGGTACGCTTCCGTGGTTAGAGTTATGGATTCATGTATGCTTCCATGGTTTTGTTTCATCTTTCCGATTCTCGATTTATCATGCGAGAGATATGTAATTTTGTGATTTTGAATTTTGACAATTGGTATCAGAGCGACTCTATGCATGATACTCTGAGAATTAGGAAGAATTTTCTCTTTTCTTCATTAATGTGAAATTAGGGTTTCAATTTTCTTAAATTTTGGTGAAATTACGGCTGCATCATGATTTGAGAATTTACGTATTTTAAGAAATTATGAATTTGGTTTCATTTTTCATGATTTGAGAATTTACTCTCGTGGATTCCATGCAATTTACAATTGTTCGTAAGACTATGATTTGAGACAATCATCGATTAATCATGTACAGACTTAATATATTGCCTTTTTAATCATGTACAGACTTAATATATTGCCTTTAAAAAGCATTGCCTTTAAAAGACATGTTTTCAATCATCGATTAATCATGTACAAACTTAATATATTGCCTTTAAAAAATATGTTTTCAATCATGTTTTTCAATCATTATATTTCAAATAATTTGGCACATCTCATGTTCCTATATGATTTGTCTGATATTCAAAATGAATTTATTTAAACAAGAAGTCGCCAAAGTGATCTCTCTTGCGTAGATTTATTCGTTAATAATATTAAGATGGTTGTGTATGTGTAATTTCATGTGGGTATTAGCCGGCCCAAAGCAAGGTTAATGTTTGACCCGAAATGTATATACACCTGTAGTGGTAAATTTGTGACAATTATCAGGTTATCCATGTGAGTAATATGTCGGCTCAAAGGAAGGTTATTGCTTGGCAGGACTTATTGTCAGTATTTGATTACTGCACAGAGGTGACCACTTACAAGTTAATATTACTGTCCAAAGACTTGATATTAATGTTGTGCTAGGTGTCTCAAGATGTTGCTACCTTATTTGAATTTAATGATTGTTTATTTGGTTATAATGTGAGCATGACAATTATTTGATTTTTTTCTTTGTTCAGTTATGATGTCTGCTACTTCAATTTCTGCCAACACCAACAATATACCCATGCTTAATGGGTCAAACTTTAAGGATTGGAAAGAAAACATTCTGATCATTTTGGGCTGCATGGATCTGGACTATGCGCTAAGGGTTGAGCAACCCCCTTCTCTTACGGATGCAAGTTCTCTTCTGATGATCATTAAGCGCGGCATTCCGGAAGCCTTTCGAGGCATAGCTTCTGATGAAATCACTAAGGCCAGTGAGTACCTTGCTGAGATTGAAAAGCATTTTGTCAAAAATGATAAGGCAGAGACAAGTACGCGTCTAGCGAGCTTGATCTCCATGAAGTATAAGGGCAAGGGAAACATAAGGGAGTACATCATGCAGATGTCTCATGTTGCTTCAAAATTAAGGGCACTAAAGCTTGGGGTGTCTGATGACTTACTCGTGCATTTAGTGCTAATATCGCTTCCCACACAGTTCAGTCAATTTAAGGTCAGTTATAACTGTCAAAAGGATAAGTGGACTCTTAATGAGCTCATTTCATACTGTGTGCAAGAGGAAGAAAGGTTGAAGCAAGAAAGGACTGAGGTTGCTCAACTGGCTAGTGTTACTAAGGATAAGGGCAAGGACAGGAAAAGAAAAGCTATTGAGAATGCTGCTAAGGATAAAGGTCCAGCACAAAAGAAACAGAATGATAATGAGGGATGTTTCTTTTGTGGCAAACCTGGACACATGAAGAAGGATTGTACTAAGTATCATGCTTGGCGTGCCAAGAAAGGTACATTTCTTACTTTGGTCTGTTCTGAAGTTAATTTAGCTTCAGTACCTAGAAACACATGGTGGTTAGACTCTGGTGCTACTACTCACATAAGTGTTTCGATGCAGGGATGCCTGAGCTGCCGAAAGCCAAATGATGGTGAAAGATACATTTTTGTGGGCGATGGCAAGTCGGTAGAAGTTGAGGCGATAGGGCATTTTAGATTGTTATTAAGAACTGGATTGTTTCTTGATTTGAAAGACACTTTTGTTGTACCGTCTTTTAGACGAAATTTGGTTTCTATTTCCACTTTGGACAAATATGGTTTTTCTTGTTCATTTGGAAATTGTCAATTTAGTCTTTCAATTAATTCTAGTATTGTGGGCACTGGTACATTAAGTGCATTTGACAATCTATATTTGCTTGGCACTATTGCTTCATATAATGAATCCTTGCATGTTGAATCAAGAGGTACTAAGCGTAAATTAAATTAAAAAAATTCAGCTAAATTGTGGCACAAGCATTTAGGTCATATCTCAAAAATCAGAATTGAGAGACTTGTGTCAGACGGTATTTTAGATACACTTGACTTTTCCGAACTTGATGTTTGCGTTGAGTGTATAAAAGGAAAACAGACCAAAATAAAGAGATTAGGTGCCAACAGAACTACAAATGTCTTGAAATTGATACATACAGACATTTGTGGGTCATTCCCTATGGCTTCTTGGAATGGTTAACAATACTTTGTGTCATTCATAGACGATTACTCACGATATGGGTACCTATATCTAATTCACTAAAAATCAGAGGCACTGGACATGTTCAAGGTATTTAAGGCTGAGATTGAAAATCAACTCAACAATAAAATTAAAAGTGTCAGATCTGATCGTGGTGGTGAGTACTACGGCAGATATGACGGTTCAGGAGAACAACGTCCAGG
The DNA here is from genome assembly GCA_024364735.1 of Boesenbergia rotunda. Lineage (NCBI taxonomy): Eukaryota > Viridiplantae > Streptophyta > Magnoliopsida > Zingiberales > Zingiberaceae > Boesenbergia > Boesenbergia rotunda. The sequence goes on from JAGFNQ010003557.1 coordinate 18,886, forward strand.
TCCTTTTGCTATCTTCCTAGAGGAATGTGGAATCGTCCCATAGTACACTATGTCGGGTTCACCTAGCATGAATGGTGTAGCTGAAAAACGAAACAGAACTCTGAAGGATATGGTGAGAAGTATGATTAGTCATTCCTCCTTACCAATCACTCTGGGGAGAAGCACTAAAGACTGCAGCTTATATTCTCAACAGGGTACCAACTAAAGCAGCGACCAAAACACCTTTTGAGCTTTGGACTGGGCGAAAGCCTAGTTTAAAGCACTTTCACATTTGGGGATGTCCAACTGAGGCTAGGCCTTATAGGCCAAATGAAAAGAAACTTGACTCAAAACAGTGAGCAGCTACTTTATTGGTTATTCTGAAAAATCCAGGGGTTTCAAGTTTTATGATCCCACTAAAAGGTCTATTTTTGAAACGGGAAATGTGGTATTCTTTGAGGATGTTGAGTTTGGGGGGAGAAATAAGGTTAGAGACATTATCTTTGAAGAGGAGTCGGTTTCAATGCCGACCACTGCCCTTGATAATGTGCAGGTTTTCATTCCTGTCATTGATCAAGAAACAGATTCGGTACCTCAACAGGATAATGTACATGAAAATATTGAACAACTCCCCATTCAAGATGACCAAACTCAACAACCTTAAGAACTAATACCATTAAGGAAATCCACGAGAGTGAGGAGAAATGCTATTCCGAATGATTATGTAGTGTTTCTTTAAGAAAATGAGGAAAATAATGGTTTGATAGAAGATGAACCTATTGACTTTTGTCAAGCCATGCAGGGTACAAACTCTCAAAAGTGGATTGAAGCTATAAACGAAGAGTGTAAATCAATGCAAGACAATCAAGTTTGGGATCTTGTCTCATTACCTGCAGGTGCGAAGCCCATTGGTTGTAAATGGATATTTAAAATCAAGAGGGACTCGAAGGGTAATGTGGAAAGATATAAGGTTCGTCTTGTAGCTAAAAGTTTTACTCAACGTGAAGGCATTGATTTTAAAGAGACTTTCTCTCCGGTTTCTACGAAAGACTCTTTTAGGATAATAATGGCTTTAGTTGCACATTTTGACCTTGAGTTACATCAGATGGATGAAAGACAGTGTTTCTCAATGGAGACATTAATGAGACAATTTATATGGTGCAACCAAACAACTTTGTGTCTGGAGACCCAAAGACTATGGTTTGCAAATTAAAGAAATTCATCTATGGGCTCAACTACAAATTTCACCAAGAAGTTGTCTCGTTCGGTTTTGAGACAAATTTTGTTGATGATTGTGTGTATCACAAGTTCAGTGGGAGAAATGTATATTTCTGGTGTTGTATGTTGATGACATACTGCTTGCCACCAATGATTCAGGATTGTTGCACGACACCAAGAGCTTTCTTTCAAAGAGAATTGAAATGAAAGATCTTGGGGAAGCCTCTTTTGTTCTGGGAATCCAGATACACCGGGATCGTTCTCAGGGCATTCTTGGATTGCCACAAAAGGGCTATATAGAAAAAGTGCTGCAAAGGTTTGGCATGCAGAATTGCAAACCAAGAGATTCCCCTGTGGCTAAGGGAGACAAGTTCAGTCTCAAACAGTGCACTAAAAATGATCTTGAGGTTAAGGAAATGCAGAAGATTCCATATGCTTCAGCTATTGGAAGTCTGATGTATGCTCAGGTTTGCACACGACCTGACATAGCGTTTATTGTTGGTATGTTAGGCAGATATTTAAGTAACCCTGGTATGGATCACTGGAAAGCAGCCAAACGGGTTATGAGGTACCTACAGAGGACTAAGGATTACATGCTCACATATAGGAAATCAGATCAGTTGGAGATCATAGGGTATTCTGATTCTGATTTTGCTGGATGCCAAGATACTAGAAGATCCACCTCAGGCTACATTTTTCTGTTGGCTGGGGGAGCTATTTCATGGAGAAGTGCTAAGCAGACACTAGTAACACCTTCTACCATGGCAACAGAATTTGTAGCATGTTACGAGGCATCCAATTACGGAATATGGCTACGAAACTTTGTCACTGGGCTGCGCATAGTTGGAGGTATTGAAAGACCACTAAAGTTATATTGTGACAATAACTCAGCAGTGCTATATTCCAATAACAACAGGAGTTCTACTAAGTCAAAGCACATTGACATAAAGTTCCTGGTTGTGAAGGAAAGAATACAGAGTTAACAGATTGCGATAGAGCATATAAGGACAGACTCAATGATAGTGGATCCGCTGACTAAAGGGTTACCACCCAAGGTCTTTCATGAGCATATTGCTCATATGGGTGTTGTATTGTTTTAGGATTCTTTGGTTTAGTGGGAGTCTGTATATATATATATACTTTTTATTGCTCTATACTATGTTATGGACACATTAATTGTGTAATTTGGATATTTCTGTACAGATATAAGGCATTCAATTTTATTTCACTCTGTTATATATGGTTGTGATTGATCTTACTAAGGAATAAGGTTGGATCAGTTGGAAATAGGCATATACAAATCACATTGCATGCAATTTCCATGCTATGCATCCATGATTGATCTATGTCATTTGGTTGTATCGGTATATGTAATTATTGATAAGTTTAGTCACGCTTAAAGTGATGAAAATCTCTTTAGTCCTATATGAGTATAATTAATGGACGAGATTGTTTAAGGGATATCCTTATTTATGACAGTAATATTTGAGCTCATAAGGTAATGCATATTTATCCAGCGATATTTGTTGTCCAAGTGGGAGATTGTTGGAAAAATCCAACATTTGGACTTACATATTTGAAATTAAATATGCATAGCTGTCTTTCGGTAGTCCAATTAAAGTAATCTACTGAGATTTAAAATTTGGACTAAAATAGGATATTAAAATATCATGGAATTGATGTGTAGATACCATAAAGTAATTTTCAATTTATTGAGGGACTAAATTGAAAATAAGACATTTATTTTTATTAAATAGGGTTATGGTCCCCAAACGATGGTTCCTCTAGAGGCTTTCTGTATTCTCTCTACAGAACGAAAGGAAAGAGGAGAGAACTGAACGTTTGGAAGATCATACCAAGTTATTCAGATTAAAGTTATGGATTCAGGTACGCTTCCGTGGTTAGAGTTATGGATTCAGGTATGCTTCCGTGGTTTTGTTTCATCTTTCTGATTCTCGATTTATCATACGAGAGATATGTAATTTTGTGATTTTGAATTTCGACATCTCCATCGATCAACCGTCTGTAGCTGGGGGATCAAATTGTGCAGCAAGCCGACAGACAGAGCAGCACCAACATGAAACTCATCTAATGGTATGTCTAGAGAAGTACAGGGCGACCGAAGCTTATGAATTTTTCATACCCAAAGGGACAGCATAACCGGGTCAAAGTTGTGTGGAAGGCATATCTATTGCCCAAGCATAGATTCACTTTCTGGCTACTAGCCCATACCAGATTGCGGACAAAGGATCAATTGACATATGTGGCCTGCAAAACTTACGCACTGTGCCAACAAGTTGATGAATCAAGCGAACACCTCTTCTTCCAATGCCCCATCAATGCGAAGTTATGGGTAAAAGTGAGGTGATAGTTAGACATCTAGCAAAACATCTCCAACGTCACTAGGTTGCTACACATAGCTCACCGCTCAACGGGGCTATGGTGCAGCGGTAGGGCAACTAGTCGTTAACCCAGACATCTGTGGTTCGATCCCCAGCTACGACGCATTTTGCAAGAATTTTTTCTCCAAATGGGGCGCGAACCCTGTGACGCTGGGCTTCTAGATTGCCCACCACGAGCGCTTCCCGATTTACCCTGGTGACTGGTGAGAAACTTCTGTAGGGCCAGACCGATCACTCCAAATTCAATTTGTCTACTATCTGGTTAAAAAAAAACTTTTGGATATCACTTGCATTATTTATCTTTTGCGGTAAACTAGGAATAAATGTAAATTCAAAGGAAATATGCCTCGTACAGATAGGATCCTTCATAAAATATAGATACATGTTTATGTACATCAATTTTTAACATTATAGTAATTACCCTTCATTAAAAAAGAAATACAATATAATAATAATTAATATTATGATTGATCATACATTACTCATTCAATTTGTAAATGTAGAAAAAATAAAAATTATTTAAACTTTTAAAGGTGCAAAAGCAATTACCTCTTTTTGCTAAATTTTTTTTTTCTCTTTTTCAACCTCTTCTCACTAATTAATTCTCTTCTAAGCAAAACCTAAGGATCCATGTATAATTTCTAATTTTATGAAGATGCATTCATAAAACTCCTCTTAAAAGCAGGCGTCGGCTCGAACCGCGCCGCGAAAGTAACAATTGCCAAAATATTAAACAAGTGCAAATTAGCGTGCTATAAGCCCTCCAATTATTTCAAATATTAATCCCCAGCGTGATCGGATCCAACGGATGAAAATTTCTTAATGTGATGATGGACGGTAGATTAAAATATTGCAGATGTGTGGCAGTGTCTGATTTGGAGACATCCTCAGACACAGCCCATGACTACTGCGGCTTGCACACTTCTTCGACAAGGGGGCGAAGAAAAAGGGGTTCCTTCTCGCCTCCCTGAACCAATCGCGGAGCAATCGATCCACAATTTGTTCAATTGATCACGGAGTCGAGTTTTACACCCTGCGATTGCGTCAATCGAGGCCGATTTCTCGAGTAATTGCCTGGAAGAGCGATGGAGGAAGTAGAAAAGGAAGCTGCCCTAGTGCCGCCGCCGCGGCCGGCGCTTCCAGCGCGATCGGTTGTGGAGAGACTGGCGGAGGCGGTGGAGAATATTGCGAGGATCTCTGACTTCAGGAAAGCCTACAAGAAACAGTTCTGCAACCTCTCGCGGCGGATCAAGCTGCTGGCGCCGATGTTCGAGGAGCTCAAAGAGAGCAAGGAGACAATCAGTGAGCAGGTGCTATCTTCCATGGAGAAGCTTATTCCGGCGCTTGATTCGGCCAAGGATCTGCTCCGTCTGGGGAGCAGTGGGAGTAAGATCTTCCTGGTAACTATTTCGATTATGGGTCTCCCTTTTGTTGTGGTGATCAGTGGTGATTTTTCCTTCCAACTTCTTGTATACGAAGTTACTATTTTTTTGATGTTTTCGCCTTTTTTCAGTATCGTGTCCTCCTTAAAAGGAATCTTCTCATGTATCTGCATCTGATCTATGCATTGCTGATTGCTATTTAGAATCATGTAGATTGTCAAACTAATCCTATTTTAGCTTTTTTTTTGGATGATTTTTTGATGGCGGCGAATAGAATTTCTCATTGGTGGAACATTTTGGAGTTTAGAAGACGATGTGAAGTGCATTTGGAGATTGTGCGAACCTAAAAGATTTGTAGAGGAGAATTTTCTACTTGGGGAGTGTTGTTTTATTATTATTTTTTTATTTTTTAGAACTAGATTTGAAATTTTTTTACTTTTGTTATATTTGCTTGATGAGAGTTTAGGGAGGATTGAAAAATCTCTTGTACTTAAATGAAAATCTATTTGTTTGATTCTCATTCTATGTTTGATCTCATAACATATAGACTTGGATTTTATCCGTGAATGTGGACTTATATTGTAGTTTTATTTTCCTTATGTGCTTGTGTTATTCTACTAGGGAAAACAACATTTTCGCCATGCTGTCTTCTGGTGGAAATTATTTTGCATTCTAGTGGCACAGGATTTGAATCTATAAATCGTGGTTTGAGGTGGTGGGTTCTTATAAGTGGTGTTAAAAAGTCTTCCATCTCATTTGATAGTATCCAAGGCACTTGTGTTTCCAACACATTATGTAGGAAGATTCAGATATGCAGTAAAATTAATCCAGCAGATACTACAAGTTATCGAGAAACAGTTCCGTCAAACTGTATAATTATATGTTCATAATTTCATTTGTCTCTAAACCTGCATCATTTTATCTGACTTTTAACTTCATAACCAGAGGATTTCATAGTTAAGAAATGGCTGATTGATACTAGGTTTAGCATGAATAGGTGTTATAGTTTGCAATCTCAGCTCTGAGATGCATTTATAGTGAAATATAATTCTCATAGCAGCCTGATTAGTGTTTGTCCGAGAGTGTTGATATGTGAGAGAATTTCAAGGGTAATTTTATAGAAGCGTATTTATCCTTGTATCAGAGATTTCCCATTTATTGCTGTTTTTTTTAAACTTTTGTTGGATAATGCATATGGAAGCAAGCCATATTTCCATCAAGGCAGATTTGAACCCAGTACCTTTGGTTTCAAAACCTTTACCAGCTACATTAGTTGACACCTTTATAATTTCCTTGTTATTGTTTATATTCAGAAGACTTGAGCAAGCGGATATGTTTCGGGTGTAATTTCTTGGTCAAAATTTTTAGGGTGATCATTTTAGTTGAGTTTTCTAGGTTGTTCTTCTGGAGTTCTATAAATACCTGTAAACAAACCTTATCTGAAACTCTGATGCCTCTAAATGTTGCAATTGTGAAGAACGTTGTTTCGGAACTCAATTCGACTTGCACTAGATGCAAAAGGTTTCCTCTAGGATTATTTTAGAAACAATATTATATACTGATACGGTATTGCACCCCATGCACACAACTTAGTAACTGATCTGCTGCATGTGTTGAATCCTAGCATTGTATTTGATGGATTTACTTAACTCATGAAAATTTGCAATTCTGTTTTCAGGTCCTTGAACGTGATAGAATAATGGAAAGATTCCAAAAAGTGACATACCAACTAGAACAAGTTCTGGATGAAATTTCGCTTGATGAGATTGACATATCAGATGAAGTAAAAGAACAGGTAAGCCATCATCATGATCATAAGCTTTCTCAGTTCATGAAAGCATGCATGCCCCTTCATTGATCCCTTGAGTTGCTTTAATTGTGGTGACTAGTTCAATTACAAAAATCTATTGCTCGTCTTTAGATATGATAATTGCGGCGGTGACTATTTCTAGTCATGTGCTTATCAATTAGCATCTTCTGCAGGTTGAGCTTGTGCATTCTCAATTCAAAAGAGCCAAAGAAAGGATTGATAGTCCTGATGCTGAGCTATACACAGAATTTTTAATGGTTTACCATATGAGTGCTGATGCCGACGTGGACTGCTCCATTCTACAGAGATTGGCAGAAAAGTTAGAGTTGATAATCATATCAGATCTCAAACAAGAGTCCATTATATTGCATGAGATGGTTGCAAATGATGGTGATCCTGGAGAAGTCATGGAAAAGATGTCAATGCTGCTAAAAAGGATAAAGGATTTTGTGCAAACACATGAATCAGATTTAGTCTCACTCACAAACAGAGACATTCGTGAAACTCCTGTTATTCCCAATGACTTCCACTGTCCTATATCCTGGGAGCTAATGGGAGATCCAGTTATCATGTCCACCGGACAGGTCCTGAAATATCTTTGTTGCTTTTGTTATCTTGGTACAATGATTCATTTTCATCTATGAATATAACTGTAACTTTTCTGTTTCTGTGTTTACAGACTTATGAACGTGGATACATTGAAAAATGGCTGGAAGCAGGGCATGATACTTGTCCAAAGACACAACAGAAACTATCCAACACGTCGTTGACTCCTAATCATGTTCTGCGCAGCCTCATTTTGCAGTGGTGTGTGGAAAATGGTGTGGATCCACCAGAGCGCCACAGCAAACCTCAGTCAGTCTGCTCTGCAGGTGAACATGCTAAAGTCATAGATCTTCTTCGCAAGCTATCTTCACAGAACCTTGAGGAGCAACGGTCAGCAGCTGGTGACCTGCGCCTTCTTGCTAAGCAAAATGCTGATAATAGGATCTGCATAGCTGAGGCAGGTGCCATACCTCTGCTTGTGAATTTGCTCTGCACAAACGACGTATGCATGCAGGAGCATTCTGTTACTGCAATTCTGAATCTCTCTATTTGCGAAGAAAACAAGGGGAAGATAATCATCTGCGGTGCTGTTCCTGGGATAGTGCACATTCTCAAGACAGGCAGTACGGAAGCACGAGAAAATGCTGCTGCGACTCTTTTCAGCCTCTCAGTGGTGGATCGAAACAAAGTCATAATTGGTGAGTCAGGGGCAATTCCCCCTCTTGTATTGCTACTAAGTGAGGGAAGCCAAAGGGGCAAGAAGGATGCTGCTAGAGCACTCTTCAACCTGTGCATTTACCAGGGTAACAAGGGGAGAGCAATTCGGGCTGGGGTGATTCAAACACTAATGACACTCTTGTTAGATCCTGAAGGAGCTATGATGGATGAGGCACTTGCAATCATGGCAAATGTCTCAAGTCATCCTGAGGGGAAAGCAGCAATCACCGCAGCTGAAGCGCTTGCATTACTTGTAAAGGTGATAAGAACCGGGTCAGCAGGGAACAAGGAGAATGCGGCTGCTGTTTTGGTGCACCTCTGTGACGGGGAGCAGCAACAACAACATTTGGCCGTGTTGCAGGAGCAAGAGATGATGGTACCTTTGAAGGAAATGCTAGAAAACGGTACTGATCGAGGCAAGAGGAAGGCTGCACACTTGCTTGAGCGAATGAGTTGGTTTATGGAGAAACAGAAGGAGGTGCAAGCTTTAGCTGAGGCTAAAGCTCGAGCACGAAGTAAGACACTCGTGGACATGTTAAGGGATACAACTTCATCAGCTTCAACTGATACATAAGTTAAGGTTGAGATCAATCCAATGATGCAAAGTTCTCGATTTTTATGGAGGGTTGCATCGGTTCTCTTCTCAGATTTTATTTTTCAGTAAGTTTCATGACTTGTTTTACCAGTTCATTTATGAGCTTTCATCTCTTTCATTTTTGGTACACAGTGTTAAAGTCTTAGTGGTGTGGTTGGCCGAATGAAATGGTAAATGATTCATTCCTCATGATTTCATTCTATTGTTTAGATGGTGGTGGAATGATTCACATTTCATTGCAATTATTCCACACTTCAAAATGTGGAAAGCTTCCTGTTAATGATGTTTGTGTAAGTTGTTATTTGAAATTAAATTTGGGGTGATAAAATGAGGACTGAAGGTGTCAAATCAGCCGGTGTTGGTTCGATCCAGCCTCGGCAAAATCCTTGATTAGTATGGTTTGGTTAAAGTATTTGTATGTATATAATTATTAATTAGTATGGTTTGATTTTATTTCACAGTGATGTAAATTGAAATTTAACTCAACCTGGACTGTCCAGTAGTATTTGTGTATATCATTATTAATTAATTTGCAGTAATTTTATCGTTTTCAGAAAGTAGGGGCCTAAACGAGTCAAATTTAATGATGTTTAAATTAATAGTTAGACCTTTTTATTTAGATAGAATCGAGCATGAGCTTTTTAAATGGGTAGAAATACTGTATCTATTGTTTTTAAGGCAATAAAATTGTAAAAAATAACAATGAAATGTAAATTAATTAGGCGCCTGAGTTGACTATTCCCGGGTGCCCGAGTTGACTCAGGCGCTTGAGTTGGGCTGGGTTTGGTTAACGTTTGATTGACCAATCTTCTGATGCTTTCAAATGATTTCTGACTATCTAGAGTTGGGCTCACTTGAATTCATCTCTAGCTTCCTTCTTGAACGGATTTTCTTCTTGGTTTCTCGTCTCTTAGACGTCGCACGCGTCCTTTTCGCTCCACCGGTGTACTCTTCTGCGGCTTTCGCATTTCTCAGATGCATCGAGTCAGTCGGCTTCTTTTCTGCGTCATCCTTCTCGTCTGCTGCGTCTTCCGCTTGATTTTCTGCGCTCTTAAACTCCTACGCATTTAGACATAGAGATCAAAACTAACATGACCTAACTTGACTCGATTTACTATATCAAAACTATTATCGAGGTTTATAATCTCTCCCATTATGATATGTATCAATCCGAGTTAAGTTAGGATTAAACATAAACATAAAAAATAAGTACTGAACGTTCCAGTTTGAAATATGAAACTTTTGCAATAAAATCTCCGTTTTAACATAATCATATTTTTCCTCATTGATCATATAAAAAAAAATATTAAGGGAAAATCTTTGAAAAAAAAACTTATAAGAAGAAATTTTGTAATTTCTTTGACAATGAATTTTGGGAGAGCAAATACGAGAAAAATATAACTTTGAAAAAATCTTGATATTTTTTTTTTAAAAGTCAAAATTTAATGGATAGTCTAGAAAAAATTAGTTTTTAAAAAATCGGTGTCAAAGTATTTTTAAAATTAAAATTATGATTTTTGAAAAAAAATATTTATAAAAAATTCATCTATTAATCAAAAAATTCTCAAAATTTTCTCCACAGTATAAAAATATCATATTTGACTTTGTAAAAATTTCATAGAAAAATAATCATTTCAAGTATAGGAAAATATTTTTCATTAACAAACATAGATATTTTTGAAAAATAATTTTTTAAAATTGAATTTCAAATAAAAAAAATTGAAATCTTTTATTAACCTTTAAAATGTAGTCTTTAGATTTGAAAAAAATCAAGTTTTTTAAAAATAATTTTCTAAGAATTTTTTTAAAATTTAAAAATCAATTTTAGATCAAATATTTGTAAAAATTGTATCAAACGGTTATAAAATTTCAAAAAAGAAATTTGTGAGTAGATATGAGTGAATTTTATCACAGAAAAATTTAAAGATTAAATAAAAAAATTCCAAAAATGATAAGCGAGAACAAAAAATTCACAAATACACATTAATTATTATCAAAAAAAAAATCTAACAATTCAGTACAGATTTAAGAATTCAAAATAAATTTTTACCTACTAGATTTACAAAAACTTTGGACGGAATATAGCTCTTTGGAATTTTTATAATTTATCCCCTATGATTTCTAATATATCAATTCAGTCTTCCACTATATCTAGTATTTTTTGAAAAAAAAGCATTTGTGCATGCATTATCATTTTTCAATAATTCTATTTATTATTTCAAATTGATATTTTCAATTTTCAATTGATCATAAAGCTCTAGTAGATATAGAGAGGTTAATTTCCTTTTTAGGTCAGAATTTTTATTTTTTAATTTGCAAAGAGATCTAATCATTTATTTAATTCCGAAATATAATTGATCAGGAAATAGAAGACATACCTCACTTACCATATCATGTTCGAAGTTAGAAGCTCCCTCTTCATCGCAACTTTCTTCTGACATGACTCTACCTTCATTGATGTTCTTTTCTTGGTGGTTGGCGCTAGTCCGGTATGTTCTTCGAGTTCAGATTTTTCTGATGAAGATTCATCCTATGTGTCCTTCAAGTTCTTGTGTTTAGATTTGTTTATCTTTTTCTCTTTTAGAGCTTGGGCAGTTTTCCTTCATATGTCTTTCTTAATCACAATTGTAGTAACGGACCTTCCTTTGTCTTAGAGTATATTTCTTACCTTGCACTCTATTAAATTGTTTATATTTGAAATTCTTATTCAGCTTCCTTACTATATACGTCGTTTCTTCTTCATCAGCTGAAGATTTCTCCTCGTGTTGGATCTTTCTTGTGCTTAAGGCGATGTTGTCCATCTTTTTATTCTTTCTTGTGCACTGAGACTCGTGAAGTTCTAGTAGAAAATAATTATTCTAAAGTACTTACCTCGAGATTTTTAGAGATATAGTACGAATCTATTATGGATGACCACTCCGGTGTTCTTGAAAATGCGTTTAAAACACACTTTTGAGAATCCTGGTTCATTACCGATTCTCTAAGATTCATGAGTCCGGTAATCAACTCCTTGATCTTTGCATGTAGTTGAGCTACCATATCTCCTTCTTCCATCTGGAAGTTGGTTAGTTGGCTTCTTAGTAGATCTCGACGAGCTAGTTTGGCTTCAGAGGTTCCTTCATGCAACTCCAGGAACTTCCTCCAGAGCTCTTTTGCAGATTCGTAGGACCTGATCCGATTGACTTCTTGTACCAATAGAACGGATAGTAAGTAAAATTTTGCTCTCCTATTCGTCACAAAATCGGTTTGTTCCTTCTTAGAGTAGAGGTGTTCTTCTTTGTCCTCACCATTGTTGTCTTTAGGAGCTACAAAGCCATGTTTTATTATTAAAAGTAAATCGAAATCAGTTTTAAAGAAAATCTCCATTCGCCATTTCCTATCGCGAATTTCTCCTTGAATTTTGATGGGTAGATATTTAGCCCGGTCATTTATATGTTGCTTCAGTTGGTGGTTAGTCCTTCTAAAATGTCCTCGCTCTGATACCAACTGTTAGGATTGGTCGGTCGGCTAGAGGGGGTAAATAGCCCTGCAATTAGAATTGGATCTTTTGTCGTTCTTAACAAAGATAGAGATTAGTTACAAAACAGAAAATCATAAATCAAATTACTAACTTAAAAAGAAAAGAGACATCCAAAGATATACTTGGTTTGCAACTTAGATGGTTGTTAATCTAAGGCAAATTAAACGTGCAACTCCAGAATAACCACTTGTGGGCAGAAAAGCTTCTTACACATTTTAGAACTCAGAGAAGACAAAAGAAAACTAACACAAAAGTTGTTACAACTTGAATGATTGAAAAACTATGAGTTAAGGGGCCTATTTATAGTCCCGGACAACCTTATCGAAATATTGATATGACACTTATTGGGCGCCTAAGTGTACATGAGCGCCTGATACTGAGCCAGTGCTTGTTCACGTCCAACGACCACAGAACGGCTAGTTGTTGATAAAATTTTGACTCAAACACTTGAGTCAATACGAGCACTTGTGTATGCGGACGCTTGAGATGACTCGGGCGCCTGCATTCCGAAGTGCCCTAGTTGACTCAGACGCCTGAGTTGGGCTAGGTCTGGTAAATCTTTGATTGACCAGTCTTATAGCGCTTTTGGGTGATTTCTAAGTATCTAGAGTTGACCTCATCCGAATCGGTCTCTGGTCTTCTCCTTAAACGGACTTCCTCCCCGACTTTTAGTCTCTGAACGTCACACACGTCCTTCTCCCTCCACCAGTATACTCTTCCGCAGCCTTCGCGTCCCTCAAATACGTCGAACCCATTGGTTCCCTTTTCGTGGCATCTTTCTCGTCTGATGCATCTTTCGCTTGACTTCTTACGCTCCTAAGCTCCTATATACTTTCACACATAGATCAAAACTAACAAGATCTATCTTGATTCGGTTAACTATATTAAAATTTTTCTAGGGTATTTACACAAATTTATCAAGTGAGCATAAAACGAATTAAATTATTAAAATAGTTATTTAAGTTTGATTTGGTTTTATTGTTAGGAGTTTGAATTTAGTTAAGTTTAGCTTGAAATTAATTCATTCAAATATTATTAGACTTTCAATTTTGGTTTGTTCGATGGTTTAAAATTTTTATATTTTTAAATTTATCTAATTTATTAGTGTTTGAGAGTTTATATGTTTATTTATAATATTTTAAAAAAATTTATTGATGAATGATAACAGAGTTTAGAATAAGTCATTTTAGTTATGGAAAATAATATGCTCAATGAAAAATCTCAAAAAAACGCTCAGTGAATGATGTGACATTCTGTATACAGCGATCCTCGATGGGTTCACCGTGCTCCCAGGGTATAGTTTGATTCAGGACAGCGGCCTCCGACCGCGGATGATGTCCGAGCGATAATCGGACATGTATATAGATAATATCACATCATTCACTGAACATTCACTACAAAAAAAATCGGATTTTGCAACAAAATTTGCAACGAATTTTTTTTTCAAAATTCGTTGCAAAATAATTTGGCGACGAATTTAGCAACGAAAATATTTTCGTTGCTAAATTCTCGTCGCCAAATTTGGGGTCGAACTATAAAATATTTGTTGCAAATCTGCAACGAATTTTGCGACAAAAAGTTTCGTTGCAAATTTGCGACAAAAATAATTCGTTGCCAATCCGCAACGAAATTTGCGACAAAAAATTCGTTGCAGATCAGCGACAAATAAAATTCGTTGCCAATCTGCAACGAATTTTCTTCGTTGCCAATTTGCAACGAAAATCTTTCGTTGCAAATTTGCGACAAATTAAATTCGTTGCTAATCTGCAACGAAATTTGGGACGAATTTATTTTTGTCGCAGATTTGCAACAAATATAATTAAATTTTTTCATTACAAATCTACAAATTTAATATAAATCTGCAACGAATTCTGCGACAAATTCATTCGTTGCAGATCTGCCACGAATTCTGCAACGATCAATTTTTGTCGCAAATCTACAACGAATAAGATTCGTTGCAAATTTCCAACGAATTCTGCAACGAATTTTATTCGTTGCATATTTGCAACGAATTCTGCAACGAATATGTTTTTATCACAGATTTACAATAAGTTTGCAACAAAAATTTTTTGTTACAAAATTCGTCGCAATTTTTAAAAAATATTTCAAAAAAAATAATCAACTAGAATGGCTAATCCTAATTTATACCTTGTATTTTCCATGCATGAATACAAAAATCCAACGGCCAACCAAGAATCTAATCAGTTAATATAAATCTTTCTTAATTCCATAGCTACATATCCAAGCTGAAAGTTCTCTAATCACTGTAGGAAGGTAGCTCAAACAAATCACTTGCTACTTCATAGACCAAATCCATTTATTAGAGTGCTAAGTTCCAAGGTTACATCAACACTAAAAAAATTATTCAGCAACACCATCACCAGGTTCATTACCAGCTTCCCTATTCAGGAGGGACATCATCAGTGACCATTGGCTAAAGAACCATTTTCCCCATGTGTAGCTTCGTCTACATCCTTCCTTGCATAATATCGACGGTACATGGAGTCAACATTCACGAGGTAGAAGGTTCCAGGTGTCGGTAAGCTTGTGTCTGCTTGTTTCAAAATCCTTGGCTCCATATCTGTGTTCCATGAACTTCAATGTCTCCACAAACTTTTCAGGTGTAACCTAAAGAAGCAAGTAGAACATATAGAAACTTTGAACTAGTAGTAAGAAGAATTAACTAGTTTCCTTCATCGAGGTTGCATACCACATGTCGTCTTTCAAGCTTTTCTGTTACATTAAGAACGGAAGCAATGTTTGACAGGCTAAATGGATGTTGCCCATTCTGAAGTTTGAAAGAAAACATAGTTGAGGTAAGGCCACTTCCATATGAGAACATAACAATCCGCTGGCCAACCTACACAAATATAGAAAACTAAATTAACACCATGTATTTGAGTTCTTGAAAATATGGCAATAAAAGAAATTATGTTACAGATGCAAATGCAGCATAAAGTGATGCAGTGTACATATTTCCGAGTTGTTTTGGCAACAAAGTAGAGGGTTGAACTTTTGCATCATATAGAGGTTTGGCAACTTGCTGTGAAGCCTGAACAGTTTTAAGCATGAAAAGAGCTAATAGGATTATAAATCTAAATTTTCATCAGACTAAACAAACAAAATAATTACCTTTTCAAGATCACGACTTACGTAACTTTCATCATCACTCAATTTTGTAAAAGGCTCGAGCTTCTCTTTCGCATCCTTCACAACAACACTAACCACAACGAGAAAACAGAGTTTAATCATCATCATGGAAGAGGATAAAATTGTTATAAGTATTATTTATGGATGTCTTATAATTAGTTAGTACTGAATATTTTCAGCTCGTAATGATCTATTTTCAATGAGATTCTAAATTCAAAGATTTAGACAGGATTCTAGTTATGAACAAAGAAATTTCAGCAAAAACAGATTAGTGCCGGATGGTCTCAAATTGCTCCATTTCATTCCAATGAGAATTGGAACAACAGAGCTTTATCTATAGCCTATTGTGGTTTTACCTTTGAGTCCAATCCGTAGCAAGCCCAATCAGCCACTTGGTGCAGATCCTCATCAGGGCACATTAAACTACCATATATATTGTAGACGCTATTACTGATTTTGAGAAGCTTAGTTCCTGGAGTTGAATATCATTGGGTCTCACAATAAATAGCCCATTTGTAGCTAACCCTGAGGAGATTGTGACCTCAAGACAAAAAACATATAAAAGCATTAAACTGCAACTCAACTGACAAGGTGGAAGGAACTCTTTTAATTATACAACTAAATGAGAGAGTAGATTTGAAACAAAGATAAGATAGATCTGGAAGTTACAGTTGTGAATGATCAGGCAAAAAGCCAGTACCATGCATTCCAGTTAATTGTGTTATAGATCATCATAAACATTTGTAGACAGGTACTAATTGATAGCCAACATAAGGGCTACTGTATGAACCGGCAATACAATTTCTATACAATGTTACTGATCAGATGGTTAGCATGAAAAGCATTAAACAGTGGTTAAAGATGAGATAGTGCTCAATTTCACGCACATTCTGTGCTTACCATCCAAATATTTAATTGGAAATCATGAAAGAACGAGCTGCGAAGTTTATTGTTTTGATTCTTTTGATTGGATAAATGACCTAACAGTGTTCTTTCAAGCCCAGAAGGCTGAAACTGACTAGAGAGAAGATAAATTCCAAATACCATTAAGCATCATCTATTATGTGATATCAGTATTGGGAACCTATAATTAGCATGTAAATAAACTAATGGAAAAAGGATATAACAAGTTCCAGTGAGTATTTCTTGAGCAGACATTAAAGATAACAAGCCAGAAGCAAGAAAACTCAAATAAAAAATTCTAATCTTTAAAGAAAGTTAATGTATTTCTAAAGAAATTAAGGAGTACTTTTCCCTAAGAAAGGTCAAGACAAAACAGGATAAGGAAAGTTGACAAGAAATAACCTTGTATTCCTCAGGAAGTCATTAAAGTAGAGACGAGCAAAAGCTTTCTGTACCAGCTGTTGTGAAACAATAAAAAGATATCGAACAAAAGTGGTTTACCGAGTTGGTAAACCATTTACTAGCTGTTGGTAAGCCATTTACCTGGGTAAGCCACTTACCTGGGTGATGGCTGGCTGCGGCCGATCCGGGCGTGGCAAAGAAGATCCGGCGAGAAGGAGGTCCACCGAGTTGCCGGGAAGAAGATCCGGCGAGAAGAAGGAGAAGAACGGTAAAGGGAAGAAAATGAGAGGAAGAAAACTTACCGGGTTGCCGGAACGAGGAGAAAATCGCCGGAGTGAGGGATTCGTCGTGCGTGAGAAGAAGGAGAGGAGAAAATCGCCGGTGAGGGAGATCCGGCCATGGCAAAGCAGATCCGGAGAGGACAGCCACCGGCGAGAAGAAGGAGAAGCACATGGCTGCCTGCGGCCAGGCCACCGGCGAGAAAAGGAGTCTTCAAGAACAGCTCCGGCGAGAAGGACAGCCACCGGCGAGAAGAAGGAAAAGAAAGGGAAAGGGAAGAAAAAGAGAGGAAAAAAAATACCGAGTTACCGGAATGAGAAAATCGCCGGAGTGAGGTGCGCGTGAGGAAGAAAATCGGCGGAGTGAGATGCGCGCGAGGAAGAAACTTTTCGCCCGCGAGGATGAGAGGTGAAATGGAATTCCCAATCTGGGGCAAAAAAGGGGAGGTAATAATTGGAATTTTGCAATGAAAAAATTTCGTTCCAAATTTCGTCCCAAATCTGTAACTAAAATTTTTCGTCGCAAATATTAAATTTCGTTGCAAATCTGTAACGAAAAAATTTGTTACAAATCTCAGTTTTTTTTATTTAAGAACAGGGGCTATTAAAAATTCTTGGATCGCCCTAAAGACCTCGGATTTAGACAAAACAAATTCCTATAGGACCGTGACGATCTCATGATCACGTTGACGACCTCAAATATGATTTTTGACAAAGATGCGGTAACTATCAAATTTAGTAATATGAAATGCTATTATACTTTTAAATAATGAAAATTATTTTATTTTTTAAAAAAAATTAAAAAAATAATTCATTGCATATTTCGTTGCAAATTTGCAACAAATATATATATTCGTTGCAAATCTGCAACGAAAAAATTTCGTTGCAAAATTTTGATTTTTTTAAAAAAAAGAGGACCTTCAAAAATTTGTATATCGCCCTACGAAACTCGGATTTCAAAAAAATAAGTTCCTATGGGACCGTGACGATCACATAATCACGTTGACGCCCTCGAATTTGATGTTTGGCAGAGATTCGGTAAATATCAAAATTCCTAATTTGGAACAATTTTATACTTCTAATCCTAATCTTTATTTCTAACTTCTTTACCTACCTATAATTTTAAATATGAAAAATAATTTATTCAATAAAATTTTTGTTTGAGGCCGCTAGTTCGATCGGGAAGTCGATACGGACTCATAGAAACACGTTTCATCTTGATTAGACCTCCATAGGGCCTTTTACGATATTTTATAAGTCTTGCAAAAAAAAATCTGCAACGAATCTGTTTTTTGTTGCTGATTAGCAATGAATTTAGGATTCGTTGCACATTTTGTTGCAAATCTGCAACAAATAACCCAATTCGTTGCAAATTTGCAACGAAAAAATTTCGATGCAAAATTCAATTTTTTTTAAAAAAATAGAGGACCTTCAAAAATTCTTAGATCGCCCTACGAACCTCGAATTTCAAAAACACAAATTCCTATGTGACCGTGACGATCTCATGATCACGTTGACGACCTCGAATGCGATTTTTGATAGACATTCCGTAAATATCAAATTTCTTAATATGAAACAATCTTATACTTCTAACCTTAATCTTTTTTTCTAACTTCTTGACCTACCTATAATTTTAAATATGAAAAATAATTTATTCAGTAAAATTTTTGTTTGAGGCTGCTAGTTCGATCAGGAAGTCGATACGGACTCATAGAAACTCGTTTCGTCTCGATCCGACCTCCGTAGGGCCTTCTACGATATTTTATAAGTTTTGCAAAAAAAAAAAATCTGCAACGAATCTGATTTTCGTTGCTGATTAGCAACGAATTTAGGATTCGTTGCAGATTTCGTTGCAAATCTGCAACAAATAACCCTGTTCGTTGCAAATCTGCAACGAAAAAATTTCGTTGCAAAATTCTATTTTTTTTTCAAAATAGAGGACCTTCAAAAATTCGTAGATCGCCCTACGAACCTCGGATTTCAGAAAAACAAGTTCCTATGGGACCGTGAGGATCTCATGATCACGTTGACGACCTCGAATGCAATTTTTGATAGAGATTCACTGAATATCAAATTTCCTAATATGAAACAATCTTATACTTCTAACCTTAATCTTTTTTTACTAACTTCTTGACCTACCTATAATTTTAAGTACAAAAAATAATTTATTCAGTAAAATTTTTGTTTGAGGCCACTATTTCGATTGGGAAGTCGATACGGACTCATAGAAACTCGTTTCGTCTCGATCCGACCTCCGTAGGGCCTTATACGATATTTTATAAGTCTTGCAAAAAAGAAAATCTGCAACGAATCTGATTTTTGTTGCTGATTAGCAACGAATTTGGGATTCGTTGCAGATTTCGTTGCAAATCTGCAATGAAAAAATTTCGTTGCAAAATTCTGTTTTTTTTTTCAAAATAGAGGACCTTCAAAAATTCGTAGATCGCCCTACGAACCTCGGATTTCAGAAAAACAAGTTCCTATGGGACCGTGACGATCTCATGATCACGTTGACGACCTCGAATGCGATTTTTGATAGAGATTCAGTGAATATCAAATTTCTTAATATGAAACAATCTTATACATCTAACCTTAATCTTTTTTCTAATTTCTTGACCTACCTATAATTTTAAATATAAAAAATAATTTATTTAGTAAAATTTTTGTTTGAGGCCGCTAGTTCAAATGGGAAGTCGATACGGACTCATAGAAACTCGTTTCGTCTCAATCCGACCTCCGTAGGGCCTTCTACGATATATCATAAGTCTTGCAAAAAAAAAATCTGCAACGAATCTGATTTTCGTTGCCGATTAGCAATGAATTTAGGATTCATTGCAGATTTCGTTGCAAATCTGCAACAAATATCCCTTTTCGTTGCAAATCTGCAATGAAAAAAATTCGTTGCAAAATTCTTTTTTTTTTAAATAGTGGACCTTCAAAAATTCGTAGATCGCCCTATGAATCTCAGATTTCAAATAAACAAGTTCCTATGGGACCGTGACGATCTGATGATCATGTTGACTATCTCGAATGTGATTTTTGATAGAGATTCAATAAATATCAAATTTCCTAATATTAAACAATCTTATAGTTCTAACTTTAATATTTTTTTTCAAATTTCTTGACCTGCCTATAATATTAAATATGAAAAATAATTTATTCAGTAAAATTTTTGTTTGAGGTCGTTAGTTCGATCGGGAAGTCGATACGGACTCATAGAAACTCGTTTCGTCTCGATCCGACCTCCATAGGTCCTTCTACGATATTTTATAAGTTTTGTAGAAAAAAATTTTTTGCAACGAATTTGTTTTTCGATGCATTAGCAACGAATTTAGGATTCGTTGCAAATTTTGTTGCAATTCTGCAACAAATAACACAATTCGTTGCAAATCTGCAATGAAAAAATTTCGTTGCAAAATTCTGTTTTTTGAAGAAAAAAATAGAGAACCTTCAAAAATTCGTAGATTACCCTACAAACCTCGGATTTCAAAAAAAACAAGTCCCTATGGGACCATGACGATCTCATGATCACGTTGACGACCTCGAATGCGATTTTTGATAGAGATCTACTGAATATCAAATTTCTTAATATGAAACAATCTTATACTTCTAACTTTAATCTTTTTTCTAATTTCTTGACCTACCTATAATTTTAAATATGAAAAATAATTTATTTAGTAAAATTTTTGTTTGAGGCTGCTATTCAAACGGGAAGTCGATACGGAATCATAGAAACTCGTTTCGTCTCGATCCAACCTCCGTAGGTCCTTCTACAATATTTTATAAGTCTTGCAGAAAAAAAATCTGCAACGAATCTATTTTTCGTTGTTGGTTAGCAACGAATTTAGGATTCGTTCCAGATTTCGTTGCAAATCTGCAACAAATAATACAATTCGTTGCAAATCTGCAACGAAAAAATTTCGTTGCAAATCTGCAACGAAAAAATTTCGTTGCAAAATTCTGTTTTTTGAAAAAAAATAGAGGACCTTCAAAAATTCGTAGATCGCCCTACGAACCTCGAATTTCAAAAAAACAAATTCCTATGTGACCGTGACGATCTCATGATCACGTTGACGACCTCGAATGCGATTTTTGATTGAGATTTAGTAAATATCAAATTTCTTAATATGAACAATCTTATACTTCTAACCTTAATCTTTTTTTCTAACTTTTTGACCTACCTATAATTTTAAATATTAAAAATAATTTATTCAGTAAAATTTTTATTTGAGGCCGCTAGTTCGATCGGGACGTCAATACGGACTCATAGAAACTCGTTTCGTCTCAATCCGACCTCCGTAGGGCCTTTTATGATATTAGTTTTTCTTATATTTTAAAAAAATCACATTCTGCAACGAAAACTGCAACGAAACTTTTTCGTTGCAGATCTGCAATGAAAATTTTCGTTGCAAATCTGCAATGAAAATTTTCGTTGCAGATTTCGTTGTAAATCTGCAACGAAAATTAAATTCGTTGCAAAAATTAGATTTTTTTTTTTAAAAATAGAGGACCTTTAAAATTTTGTTGCAAATTTCATCTCAAATTCTCAACGAACAATAAAATATTTTTCGTTGCAAAATTCGTTGGAGATTTGCAACAAATATTTTTCGTTGCAATATTGCGACGAATTAATTCGTTGCAAATGTCCAACGACAAATATTTGTTGCTAAATTCGTTACTTTTTTGCGACAATAATGGGTTCGTTGCAAATCTGCAATGAATATATCATTCGTCGCGAAATTTGTTGCCAAACTGCAACAAATTTGGCAACGAAAATGTTTTTGACTCTAAATTGCGCTAAGATTTTTTGTTGCCAAATTTGTTGCTAATTTGGGACGAATTTTTTTTTTCGTTGCAAATTTTGTCGCAAATCTGCAACAAAAAATATTCGTTGCTAACTTTCGTCCCTAAAAAATTGTTTTTTTGTAGTGATTTTATTAAATTATTTCACTTAATATATCATAGCTCTTATTTTTTTATGTTATTCACTTAAGTTGTCACATATATTAATATATATCTTTGGTATATATATATATATATGTTACGAGATGCATAGAAAATCTAATTTCAATAACATATTCAATTCTTTACTCCGTCTTCTTTCCTCTGCTCCTTTCGTCATCGCCTCTTCTCACATAAGTTCATCATGGTATTAGAGCTGTTGTCAACGTCGGCAAATATGATTATTTCTCCAATATCATTGTTTCGAAAGTAAACGACAAGGACGACGAGTCACTACAGTGCAACCGAGAGTGATGATAAGGGAAGACTCTTGCGCCTACGATAACACGAGCGTTAAGGGGATACATTGGAAGGAGTTCCGACGGAGCCCTTTCCGACACTCAAGTCAGAAATCTTTCTAGCAGAGAGCAAAAGTGAGCAGAAATAAGAGTATCAAAGTTTTTTCGTCCCTACCGTGGTGCTCAAAGCACCTTATATACTCGATGTCTGTCATTCAAGTGCCTCCACCTCCCGTAACTGCTTCCTCACTCCCACGTTTAATGGTCCGTGGTTGTTTGACAGTTGTCTCCCTCGGAGAGATGCCTGTAACGACTATCACGCACATTAAGTTTATTATTATCATGCGTTACATACCTTAACTACTTGTCGGCTTTCCTATTCTAGAGAGGCAGTACTCGAAGCTATCACTGAGAGAACGATTTCAAGTGTGCCATTATCATAGCCAATGGTAAACTTCTCCCAATTTATTTTCTCCTTCCTGAGCTGCTCTTTGGGTTCTACTCTCCCGAGCTGATCTCGGGAACTCTTCTTCCAAAGCTAGCCTCAGGGACTTTCCTTCTTGAGCTGGTCTCGAGAACTCATCTTCCCAAGTTGGTCTCGGGAACTCTTCCTCCCAAGTTGATCTCAGGAACTCTTCCTCCCGAGCTAGTCTTGGGAACTCTTTTTCCCGAGCTGGTCTCAGGGGCCTTCTTACTGGACTAACCTCGGGTATTCCAGCATGACCAATCATGCCACGCAACTTTCTCGCGCCACGTGTTCCACTTGGGCTATTTATCCCGATCACAAGCCCCCCTTTAAGTCTAATCGAAGAAAGTTGGACTGATTGATTAGACTTGTAGTGTGACGAGAGGGCGAAGTATATATGGAGTGTATAATTACCATTTCTTATTCCTTAACGACCTATTAGATCCTAGGAGTCGAAACATTCACCTCTCGACCCAAAGCGGTCGCTTGAATTAGACCCAAGAGTTCGCACGAGTTCTGATGCCTTATAATGATAGCTGTCAATCACCCATTAAGGGCGCATGGGGTATATTAATGACGGGAGAGTTTTCTTGAGAGCGAATTGTTGCCATGTGGCGGGATCCCCTCGACGCGCTCTACTTTCGATGTGCTTAGTCGACTCATATCAATTGGCAGCTATAATGAGCTGTAGTGCTTCGAGATTTGTGATGACGACTACTCCACGCGTCGTGCATCCCTTCCTTCGCATCGTGGCTACTCCTCCCTTATAAAAATGGGGGATGGAGGTGGTCTTCTGCCTTCTTGCACAGCCACCCATCAAAGTTCGTGACTTTTGCCTCCGCCCCCAGGGCTATGGTGCAGCGGTAAGATCACTAGTCGTTAACCCAGGCATCCGCGGTTCGATCCCCAGCTACGGCGTATTTTGCAAGAATTTTTCCTCCAAATGGGGCACGAACCCTGGGATGCTGGGCTTCTAGACTGGCCACCGCGAGCGCTTCCCGATTTACCCTGGTGACCGGTGGGAAACTTCCGTGGGGCCGGACCGGTCACCCTAGGTTCAATTTGTCTGCTGCCTGGTTCATCATTTTTCGTGACTTTTGCCTCCGCTTGCTAAAGTCTCTTCTTTCAGTGTAAGTCTCACTAGCTCTCCTCTTCTTCTTCCATTGCCCACTAAACTTCTTTAGAACTATGGGCAAAAGTGGAGAGAGAAAGAAAGGGAAAAATATGAAGGAAAAACCCGAGGGGGAGCGAACTTATCAACCAGAGTGGTATGAGGCTACATACTCAAAGGTTAAAACCAGTGCCCTAAGAGGTGCCTGCGAAACCTATGGCGTCCTAGCGGACCTTGAATTTAGAGTTTCTAGGCTCAACTAATCTCCCGTAGAACCTCCTTTAGGGTTTTATACATTCTTTCTCGGTGAGGTAGAGTTCAGTCTTTGTTTTTCAATCCCCCATTTCTTTATGACAATTTCTCAATATTTTGATGTTCCTTTTCACCAAATGGCTCCACACGCCTTTGCTCTGATGGGCGGGACGTTCATTCTATTCAAGCTGTTCGGCATAACCTTAACCCCCCCCCCCCCCCCCCCGTGTTATACATTATTTTTTCGTTCCAAACCTCGCGTCTAGAGGGGCTTTTAGTTTTACCGTTGGTTCCAGCCACAAATTTATAGGTGGTTTTCCTTCTTCTCATAAGGGTTAGAGAGAGCACTTCTTTTTTATCAAACTTTTAGATCGACCTTTTTGTCCGACTCGCTGGTGAGAAGACCTGCCTGTTGGTGCAAGTTGCATCAATGGTATTCCTCTTTAAGTGTTTTAATGTTTGACAATACACTTAAGTCAGTGATATATTGAACAGACAAAGGGGAGTAAGAGAGAAGTGACCTAAGCTGAAGAAAAGTCCTAGTTAATCTAGGCATCGAAACCCTAAGACCTAACGAAGGGCTGTTAGGCACCTAGCGAAGGGCTGCTAGGCATCGAAACCCCAAGACCTAACGAAGGGCTGTTAGGCACCTAGCGAAGGGCTGCTAGGTATCGTAACCCCAAGACCTAACGAAGGGTTGTTAGGCACCTAGCGAAGGGCTGCTAGGTATCGTAACCCCAAGACCTAACGAAGGGCTGTTAGGCACCTAGCGAAGGGCTGCTAGGTATCGTAACCCTAAGACCTAGCGAAGGGCTGCTAGGCACCTAGTGAAGGACTACTAGGCATAGAAAACCTAGCGAAGGGCTGCTAGGCACCTAGTGAAGGACTACTAGTCATAGAAAACCTAGCGAAGGGCTGCTAGGCACCTAGTGAAGGACTACTATGCATAGAAGACCTAGCGAAGGGCTGCTAGGCACCTAGCGAAGGGCTGCTAGGGAATGAAGACCTGGCGAAGGACTGCTAGGCACCTGGCGAAGGATTGCTAGGTAATGAAGTCTTGGTCCAAGGGATTGAGCAACTTAGCTGAGCGATGACTAAGGACAGGAGTAGAGACGGGTCGGGGTTCGGGCGTCTCGAGATCCGGAGTAATCGGAGACTAAGCAAAAGTCCATCCGAAGGACAGGGTGGCAACCGTCTCCTGAAAGGAGTAGGTGAAGGGCGAGTTCTCGGGGATAGGAACTCGTGCCGATTCGACCTAGGGTTTCGTGCAAATCCGAAGTCCGAACCAAGTCCTTAAGGCTAACATTATATGTATCTATGCTTTGTGTTTGTGTATCTTGCAGGTATCAAGAACCGGAGGCAAAGCAGGGTAAAAAGCATGGTTGGCAGGCCTTAAGGGGGGCGCCCCCAGGCAGTACTAAAAGTGGCAGTTTCGTGATGCAGTCAAAATAGGTGTCAACCGGGGCGCCCGGAGCGTCCGGGGCACCCGGATTAGTAGCTGTTTTGCTGTTTCGAAGTCAGAACACAGGATAAGCACTCACGGGGGCGCCCGGAGCATCCGGGGCGCCCTGGTCAATGTTCTTATCATCCGCGGCGAGGTAGGCGCAAGGATAAGAGTTGACCGAGTCTTCCGGGGCGCCCCCAGCGTCCGGGGCGCCCCCAGGAGGCCTATATAAGGGGCTTCGACCCCTCTACTTCAGACACGACTTCCAAGTACTGTTCTGATCATTCCGACTGACGACAATGCGCTAGAAACGAGGCTCTACGACCGGGAGGCTCCAGGAGGAAGTCCGGAAAGGAGACCAATAGTGGACGGGCGTTCCCGTGCATAGGCCTTGGATGTACTGACCCTGGGGGGTCGGGAACCAAGTAAAATCCGCCGTGTCACTGTCTTGTTTTTCGTTCTATTTATTTTCCGCTGCGTTACTAATATTCTAAGTCTAGAACGAACGAGTTTTTCACGAGTTCTCCGCGAAAGGTTTTCACGATCGATATTCACCCCCCCTCTATCGACGGCACCGGTCCTACAATTGGTATCAGAGCCGAGCCGCTCTTCACCGGACTAACCGCCGACGGAGCAACGACGCCAGGAGTTGAGAGGGAGCTCAGGGGTGAATCAGGTATTTTTAGTTTAAAATGTCCAATTTTAAATTGCATATTATTTGTTTCAAGTGCAGGGAGAGAGGGCACTACAAAAATCAGTGCCCTACTCGTAAGAATCGTTCGTCACCGGCGGCAAAGGAGGTACCAGCGCCAGGAGTCCGAAAAAACAAAGATCACGTACGATGCTTCAAATGCGAGAAGTACGGACACTACAAAAACAAGTGTCCGGCGAAGGTACGTAAGATTTACGTTCCAAAAGTCTTACAATTTCCTGCACTGTCTTTAGATAATTCAGTCAATTTTTCTGTTAAATTAAATTTACTGCATAGTAGATTAAATATTTTGCATGAAAAATTAGAAAATACGGATATGATTAAAATATCCAAAATTAACTATTTAATTATTAATACCAATTCAATAATTGCTAAAATTAATTCTGATATTAAATCTAAAATAAACTCTGATAATTCTACAGATAATGATACAATTAATTCTAGTTCTAAATCTGAAATTAATCCGTTGTACAAATCTGAATCTGAATTTGAAAATCCTAAGGATAAATTCGAATTCAAATTTGAAAATCCTAAGGATAAATCTGAATTCAAAAATCTTAAGGATAATCAAGAAATTAATTCTGAAAATCTTAAAGATAATCCAGAAATTAATTCTGAGGATAATCTAGAGATTAATTCTGAATATCTTGAAAATATTGAAGATATATCTGAGGATAACTCTGAGGATAATTCTGAAAATAAAAATCTCCTAGATAATAACTTAATCATAGATAATATTGAATATTACTATAAAACATTAACAAGTGGCCCAAATTACTCCACCTACTGTGAGAATATTGAAAAATCTAATCTTGAGGAGGAGATAGAATTTTCTAAGATAAAGGCCATAATCAATAAAAATTACAAAAATTCAAATAAATCAAAATTATTAGAAAAACTTGAAAAGAAAGATAAAGATAAAGAAGAAATTCTTGAAATAGTGAAAATGATGAATTTAAACCCACAATTATTAATTAATCATTATAACCTTAAAAAAAACTCAGATTAAATTAAATTAAATCCTAATTCGAAATTAAATTAATTAAATCTTAATTAATTTCGAATTAAATCTTAATTAATTTAAATTAAATTCAAATTAAATCATAATTAAATCCAAATTAAATCCAAATTAAATTCAAATTAAATTAAATTAAAATTCAAATTCAAATTAAATCTTAATTAAATCCTAATTAAATTCAAATTAAATCTTAATTAAATCCTAATCAAATTCAAATTAAATCATAATTAAATCATAATTAGATTCAAATTAAATCTTAATTAAATCCTAATTAAATTCAAACTAAATCTTAATTAATTCTTAATAATTTAAATAAATTCAAATTAATTAATTCTTAATTATTCAAATTCGAATTAGTTAATTCTTAATAATTCAAATTCAAATTAATTAATTAAATCTTAAATAAATCATTTTAATTCAAATTAATTAAGTAAATATTAAATAATTCAAATTAACTAATTAAATATTAAATAATTCATTTTAATTCAAATTAATTAATTCGAATTAATTCTAATAATTTAATTAAAATTCAATTAAATTCGAATTAATTCAAATAATTTAAGTAAAATTCAATTAAATTCAAATTAATTCAAATAAACTTAATTAATTCAATTTACTCCAATTAAAATTTGACTTTAAATTCAAACATCAATTAATTTTCAATTAAATCCAATTAAAACTTAAATAACATAAACTCGAACTAAAACTAAAACCTTACCCAAACCGCAACAATTAAAATTAATAAAATTAAATATGTCAAAGTGGGTTGACATATTCGCCGGTTCATACGACATGTATCAAATCAGGAATTTGATACATTTTAGAAACTTAAATAAAATTATTTGACTTGTTTGACTCATGCACAATTGCCATGACATGCATTTGCTATTCTTTTAAAATATATGACATGTCATGCATATTTAAATTTTATGCATATATTAGAACGGCTATAGGAAAAAGAATAATTGAAACTTGATCAACCTAGTATTGGGTGGCGGTGAGATGATAGTACGTTAGGGAAGCCAATTCTAATAAGATCAAGTTCACTTGGTCTCTTTAGACTGGTGAAACTAGCCGAAGCTACCGATCCAAAACCCAAACTAGTTAGACCAGAACTTTTTCAAAGATTAATTTTGAAAATGAAACTTCATTAAACGGTTTTGTCAAGGAAAGGGTGGATGATCCCATAAGGCTACGGCCAAAGAAGGCCTAGTGCCTCGCCAAGACCTGGAAGCCAATTTTTGAATTTCAAATTCAAATTATTCTTTGTTAAATTCAAATCTAACACAAACTTCAATTAATTCTTAGAGTTAATAAATTAAGAAAAATAAATCAAGCATCTCACAATACACCTATAAGGCAACTATGCTTGTTGTATTGATACATCTAAAATGGGTGAGATGTTAAGGACTAATGAATTGAAAAATATTTTTCAAAATTGTTTTTCAAAATTATTAGAATATTTTCATAAAAATATATTTTTAAAATAGTGCTTCAACATAATAATGTTTTTATGGAATTCATGCTTGTCTGTTTGATTATATATATTATACATTTTCCAAAAATATATCTTTTCAAAAATTTGTTTGACTCACTCAATTAGACACAAGCCTCTTAGGACAACACTAAAGTTCCTTAAGGCACTTAGATAGAGTCAAACAGTATCAGGTACAGGGGGAGTACTTTTCATTTTTTTCAAAAATCTGCACTTTAAAAAATTACTATTATTTGAAAATACTTTTCGAAAATTGAGCTTTAAATCGTTATCACATGTGTTTTTCAAAAAAAAAATGATTTATGTTGTAAAATTTACCTGTCTTGTTTGATTTTGATAAACCCTAAAGACACAGAGGAAAGTCCACTTCATAATCTACATGGACTCCTAGGACGTGTCAGATTTAGGGGGAGTCTAAATCAAACTTCTGAAACAATTTTGTTTAATTAATTGTTTTGAAATTATTAAATAATTTCCTTAATTTGAATCAACCCTTAAGACTTAGAGGAAGAGTACTTGTGGTCAACAAGCTTCCCAGGACTGGGTCAAATTTAGGGGGAGGTCAAATTAAAAGAATTATTGAAAATTTCAAATGTTTTCATGCGCGGTATTTTCAAATCCTGTTGAAAACATAAGTATTCTTTCAAAATAGTATCAATTTTCAAAAAAAAAATATACTAGTATTTTCAAAAAAAAATATACTAGTATTTTCAAAAATTCATCTAGTTTTTTTCAATTTGAAATAATATCTTGAGTTTGAAAAATCCTCCAGGACACTTAGGAAAATGTCCTTGTAGTCAACAAGGTTTCCTATGATTGTGTCAGACTGGAAGATAAACCGAATCAAGTATTATAACTTTAAAATTCTTATACTTTTCAAAATTAACTTACATTCTGTGACTTATGAAATTTTTTATAATGTTTACTTGGGTTGGAAAACTTCCAGGACACTTAGGAAATGTCCTTGTAGTCAACAAGGTTTCCCAGGATGGTGTCAGACTGAAAAATAATCCAAGTAAAGTCAAATATTATGTTTTCAAAAGTACTTATGTCTTTCAAAGCCTAATATTCTTTCAAAAGTACTTAATTAAAAAAAAATATTTTTCAAAAGTACCTACTCTTTTCAAAAAAAAAATACATTTTTCAAAGGTACTTATATTTTTCAAAAATTACTTATTATTTTTCAAAATATCCTTTTTCAAAAACTGCTGACTCTATTATTTTTCAAAAGTAGTTGCATGCCTCAAAGATCATCTTTCAAAATATTTGACATTTTCTCAAAAACATTGTCTAAGTTGTCTAAGTTCAAAATACTTAAGTATTAGTTTTTGGTATCTTTCAAAATTTTATACTAAGTATCTTCAAAAATACTCTCATTATTGGTGCAAGTATTATTTTTGATGTATGACAAAGGGGGAGAGGTGTGCTTAAGTTAGAAAAATTTTCTCCCAAAGATCAAAAATGTAGTTTCAAAACTTTTTTCATTTTTTCCAAGGATAGTGATTTAGCCCCTTTAAACCAATCTAACTTAAGTTATTGTCAAACATCAAAAAGGGGGAGATTGTTGGTGCAAGTTGCATCAATGGTATTCCTCTTTAAGTGTTTTAATGTTTGACAATACACTTAAGTCAGTGATATATTGAACAGACAAAGGGGAGTAAGAGAGAAGTGACCTAAGCTGAAGAAAAGTCCTAGTTAATCTAGGCATCGAAACCCTAAGACCTAACGAAGGGCTGTTAGGCACCTAGCGAAGGGCTGCTAGGCATCGAAACCCCAAGACCTAACGAAGGGCTGTTAGGCACCTAGCGAAGGGCTGCTAGGTATCGTAACCCCAAGACCTAACGAAGGGTTGTTAGGCACCTAGCGAAATCGTAACCCCAAGACCTAATGAAGGCTTGTTAGGCACCTAGCGAAGGGCTGCTAGGTATCGTAACCCTAAGACCTAGCGAAGGGCTGCTAGGCACCTAGTGAAGGACTACTAGGCATAGAAAACCTAGCGAAGGGCTGCTAGGCACCTAGTGAAGGACTACTAGGCATAGAAGACCTAGCGAAGGGCTGCTAGGCACCTAGCGAAGGGCTGCTAGGGAATGAAGACCTGGCGAAGGACTGCTAGGCACCTGGCGAAGGATTGCTAGGTAATGAAGTCTTGGTCCAAGGGACTGAGCAACTTAGCTGAGCGATGACTAAGGACAGGAGTAGAGACGGGTCGGGGTTCGGGCGTCTCGAGATCCGGAGTAATCGGAGGCTAAGCAAAAGTCCATCCAAAGGACTGGGTGGCAACCGTCTCCTGAAAGGAGTAGGTGAAGGGCGAGTTCTCGGGGATAGGAACTCGTGCCGGTTCGACCTAGGGTTTCGTGCAAATCCGAAGTCCGAACCAAGTCCTTAAGGCTAACATTATATGTATTTATGCTTTGTGTTTGTGTATCTTGCAGGTATCAAGAACCGGAGGCAAAGCAGGGTAAAAAGCATGGTTGGCAGGCCTTAAGGGTGGCGCCCCCAGCAAGGGGGGCGCCCCCAGGCAGTACTAAAAGTGGCAGTTTCGTGATGCAGTCAAAATAGGTGTCAACCGGGGTGCCCGGAGCGTCCGGGGCGCCCGGATTAGTAGCTGTTTTGCTGTTTCGAAGTCAGAACACAGGATAAGCACTCACGGGGGCGCCCGGAGCATCCGGGGTGCCCTGGTCAATGTTCTTATCACCCGCGGCGAGGTAGGCGCAAGGATAAGAGTTGACCGAGTCTTCCGGGGCGCCCCCAGCGTCCGGGGCGCCCCCAGGAGGCCTATATAAGGGGCTTCGACCCCTCTGCTTCAGACATGACTTCCAAGTACTGTTCTGATCATTCCGATCGATGACAATGCGCTAGAAACGAGGCTCTACGACCGGGAGGCTCCAGGAGGAAGTGCGCGGCACTTCGGAGGTCTAGATTGGCCGAGCTTCATCCTTGTCTTGTTGGTTTGCATTTTGTTAATTACCGTACTTAAATTTCTATATTATTGATTGTAATACTGCACTGTAAGTCGGGTTTCTCCGCCTCCGGAAAGTCCGGAAAGGAGACCAATAGTGGACGGGCGTTCCCGTGCATAGGCCTTGGATGTACTGACCCTGGGGGGTCGGGAACCAAGTAAAATCCGCCGTGTCACTGTCTTGTTTTTCGTTCTATTTATTTTCCGTTGCGTTACTAATATTCTAAGTCTAGAACGAACGAGTTTTTCACGAGTTCTCCGCGAAAGGTTTTCACGATCGATATTCACCCCCCCTCTATCGACGGCACCGGTCCTACACTGCCTCCCTCTCCGAAACTAAGCGACTTTCAGCAAGATTAGGGGTATCAGCGAGCTAGGAGTATCTTGACCGGAATGGAGTTTCACAACCCTAACCTAATCCAATGTGAAGGGCTGCTATATTAGGCTAGGATTAGCACAAAAGCCACCAGCCTTGGCCACGACCTCAGTAAGTGTACCATTTTATTAAATATCTATTTATTCTAACTAATGTTTCTTTACTTTTGTTTTGCAGAAGCCATCATGCTCGATCGATCCTATGAGTAAGCTTCTCAAATGGGAGGTTGCAGATGAGAAGACGCTCACTCCTCAAGATCCTACGGCTCGATCGACCACACTTACTGAAGACTCCGAGTAAACCCAAAGTCAGGAGCTTCCCGCCGCTGAGCCATCCACGGCCCAAGAGGACGATGCCTCCTGTGCCCTCGTTGAGGCACAAGGAGGTGAGGAACCACTGGCTCTGGTTTCTACTTCAACACCAGAGCCGACTCGAGTGGTGAGCCCCCTAGCTGCCAAGCGAAGATGACTCATCCTTTCCATTGAGGAGGAGGGAGAGGATGAACCACTGGCCCTCCTAAAGTAGAGCACACCCCCTCCCCCGGCTGTTCAAAAAAGGAAAACTCGCTCAGCTGGAGCCCTGCTCCCTGTCCTCGAGGAAGAGGAGGATGTCATTCCTCTCTCCAAACGTCACCAAAGGATGACATCGACCACCGAGGAGTCCGAGGGTGAAGTTGGGCCTTCCGCTGAGGAGGCTCACTCCCTTCCTCCCTTGTCCGGAACTCCTAGCTCCCAAGACAGCCCCAAGGGCAAGAGGGTTATGGTGGGAGAACCAGAATTTACGAGCACCCGTCTATGCTGGAAGGTACAGGTGGCCGAGAAGGCAACTACGTTGGAACCTGAGCATATACAAATTAAGGGGTTGTCGCAGGAGGGTCATCCGCAGAGGAGATATCCTCAAGCACCAACGACGGCGCCCCCGACCCCTCTGTCGTACCCTTTGAGTCGACGCACCTCGTGACTCTACTGCTGAGCTAAGACAGCGAGTCACCACAGTGCAACCGGGAGTGATGACAAGGGAGGACGCCTGCGCCGCGATATTAACATGAGCGTTAATGGGATACATCGGAAGGAGTTGCAGCGGAGCCCTCTCCAATGCTCAAGTCAGAAATCCTTCTAGCAGAGAGCAAAAGTGAGCAGAAATAAGAGTATTAGAGTTTTTCATCCCCGTACCTGGGTGCTCAAAGCACCTTATATACTTGATGCCTGTCTTTCGAGCGCCTCCACCTCCCTAACTGCTTCCCTCACTCCCACGTTTAATGGTCCATGGTTGTTTGACAATTGTCCCCCTGGAGGGTTGCCAGTAACAGCTACCACACACATTACATATATTATTTGTTGAGGCAATCAATAGTCCGTGGGACCATGTGTTTTGATGTTTGAGCAAAGGGTTTAAGTTAGTTTTACCCTTATATTTGATATATGTATTTGAGTGTGTAGGTTTGCAGGATACACATAGACTTAGCTGGATGGCTTCTGGTCCGGTGAAGGATTGCATGAGGAGACAAGCCGTGGACTTGTATGTGTTGATGCAGTCCGGCCCGATTGTTGTTTTGGTGTTGACAATGATTTAAGTTTGGTTGAATGAATTCGGATTAAGTCTAGGTGGATTGGGAGATCGCACGCTGGCATGGGAAAAGACCTAGTGGGACTAGGCACACCTAGTAGGACTAGGTGAAGTGGAAAAGATCTAGTGGGACTAGTAAAGACTAGTGGACAGTGAAAAGACTAGTGGGACTAGGCACACCTAGTGGGACTAGGTGGAAACTAGGAACTAGACACCTAGTGGGACTAGGTGGAAAAGACCTAATGGGACTAGGTGAACACACCTAGTGGGACTAGGAAGACCTAGTGGGACTAGGCACACCTAGTGGGACTAGGTGAAAAGACTTAATGGGACTAGACACACCTAGTGGGACTAGATGAAAAGACCTAATGGGACTAGGCACACCTAGTGGGACTAGGTGAAGTGGAAAAGACCTAGTGAGACTAGGCATACCTAGTGGGACTAGGTGAAACCCTGGCTTGGGAAGCCAGGTCCTAGCTTGAGAAGCTAGGTTGGATGAAACCCTGGCTTGGGAAGCCAGGTCCTAGCTTGGGAAGCCAAGTCCTAGCTTGGGAAGCCAGGTCCTAGCTTGGGAAGCTAGGTTGGATGAAAGCCTGACTTGGGAAGCCAGGTCCTAGCTTGGGAAGCTAGGTTGAATGAAGTCCCGGTGAGTGAAACTGGGCATGGAGTCTTGGTCCGGGGGACTGAGCACGAGTCAGAGAAGGCTGGGAGCCCGTTCTCTTGACTTAGGGTTGGATTGGAAGCCTTTGGATTGGTCTGGTGACCGATCAGGGAGATTAGCACGAACTCTTGGTGTGGATCGGTCCAGTGACCGATCCAGTGAAGGCTGATCGATCTGGTGACCGATCAGGGAGAGAACAGAGAACTCTTGGTTGGCTTCTACTTGGCTCCTGATCGGTCTGGTGATCGATCAGGGAGACCTTCAGATCATTCTGGTGAACGATCAATTGTCGCGAGCTTCTCACTATAACCGATCAGACTGGAGCCTGATCGGTCGGAGAGTGGCCTGATCGGTCACCAGACCGATCATGACCCACTCTGATCAATCCGGTGACCGATCAGGGGTGTGGCAGAAAGAAGCTGGAGGAAACCCAGCTAATGCTGGATCGGTTTGGTGACCGATCACTAGAAAGTCGCGATTTCGGGTTTCTCACTGGGGACGATCAGGCTGGAGCCTGATCGGACTGAGCCTATCCTAATTGGTCTGGTGACCGATCAGGGTTCACTCTTATCGGTCCGGTGACCGATCAGTAGCTGACAGCTTTAATTCAAATCGTGTCAGACGCCTGATTGCGTTCTGATTTCCTACTGTTCTTTGCTCTAATTCTTCTGATACTTGATCTTCTGTTGATTTGGTGTGCTAATCATCTGCTAAGTGTGCAGATAACTCAGGGATCATCCAAGGAGGGTCAACTGGAGTCTTTTGCTACATCAGGTTTGGCAGTTTTCCTTCTCAGGTTTCAACGGACGACTGCGCCACTCAGATGCAGACTGGGGCTCGGCTGAGGGGAGCTCAGGGAGTCCAGGAGAGGTTAGGATAGCTGGGCAGTTGCAGTTGAGCAGTTGGGAGCTGCAAAGGGGTGGTTGTGACCTGGCGATCAGTGGGCAGAGACTTAAGAGCTTGGTGGCGAAGAAATCTCTGCAAGATTTTTGATTCATCTCTTTGAGCAAGCAACTGTGAATCACTTGAGTGACAACTTTGATCATACTCTTGAGCACTTGGAAGAGGTAGAGAGCTTGGCGAGTCCATCAGCAAGAAGACACGAAGAGTAGGGAGTTCTTGCGTGAGATCTGTGCTGAGTGGAGCTCGGTGGAGAGTTCTTGTAACAACCCGGAAAATTTTCTTAATATTTTTTTAAAAATATTAAGCATGTCTAGATAATTTTCCAAAGGATCTAGGAATATTAGTATGAACCTTAGCCTAGGAACCCATGGATTTCTCATTTAAATTGAGAAACTAAGTACTAATGGACCTTACATGGGCTTTCTAGTACCATGATTATTAGTGGATTTTAGGTAGAATTTAATATAAAAATAAATGATTTTAATGAGAAATATTAACATAATTATAGGGGAATTTTTAAGGAAATTTCAAAATAATAGGAAATAAAATAAAATAAATAAATAATAAATAAAATAGGAAATTAGTGCATACACCAAGGATTGAACCTTGGACCTCTTGTACAACCAAGCATGCACTAACCAATTCACCTAGCAAGGGAGTGCTATGAGGGAATGAAGTGGATCTTAGTTAAGGCTTGGGAAAAATGAAGAGTCATCAAGGGAAGAGACACCATGACTCTTCACTTGCCCCTTTTAATGTGGTATAAAGATGGTAAGGGAGTTACAATTTCCCTTCTCCTCTTCATTTCTTCTTCCTCCTTGCTCTAGCCGAAACCTCAAGGTGCTCTCCCCCTTAGGAAAAGTTCCACCAAGGGCTCTATTTTGGAAGATCTAGGTTCTCTTCCAAGGTTACAAGGGCAAGGAGGGTTCAAGTGTCAAAGGGATTTCCAATTTCCTTCTCTTTAAGGTCTAAAAACCAAAGATAACCCAAGGTAAGACCCTTCTCACCTGTGGTATGATTTTTCCTTGATGCTTAACAAGATTTAGAATTTTTGTTTAAGATTTAAGTTGAGGAAACCATGAAGAGGAACCTTAGGGTTTCGGCCAAGGATGTTTTGTGGGGTTAGGGATGATGTAAATTCTCTTTTGTGCTCTTGAAAGTTTTATGATAGTATGTAGGACATAACTTATGATTTAGGGAAGTTTTTGGCACCCTAAAACCCCTTGAGGGTTTCGGCCACATCAAGTATAGGGCTAGGTTTAACTTTCAAACCTCCAAGCATGATTAGTATGTTTTGCTATGATATGTTATTAATGAAAATGGTGACTTATATGAATTTTTTTATGGGCCTATTACTTCCCTAGGGTTTCGGCCAAAGCATGAATAAGGTCTAGGACTTAGGGTTAAAACCAATCAAGGGTCCCAATGGGTTCCTATGACATAATATGCAAGGGATTGGATGTTGACCATGACTATGCAAATTTTTCTAAGGACCCATGGCCCCTTAGGGTTTCGGCCAAGACCCAAACCTAGGGTTTGGTTTGGGTTAAGATCTCAAGAATGCATGCTTATAAGTCACCATGATAATAGTAGGTAGTTAAGCATGAGGTAAGGACCTTTATGTACAAAAATCTTTGTTTATGTGTTATATCACATGATTATGTATGTTAGATTTTATGTTATGCTTCACCCATGAATATTTAGATCATATACCATGACTATATGTAATTGAGGTAGGAATATGTTATGATAATTAGAATGATGCATGTATGTTGATAAATGATTATAATAGATTTATGGTTTATGAAGGTATGTGCATGGGTTAGAATGAATGTCATGAACCCTAGTAGTATACGTCCTATTTATACGTGGCTTATCATCCATGCTTTATGATGAATACTAGGATTATGTATGCTAGATGAAATGTATCATGTCTGAAGTGCATGTTTATTTATGTATCAAGATCATGCAAGCTTTATGAACCAAGGTAATGTTTATGACTAGAAACATGATTATGCATGTATGTCCTATTTTATGAATAAAGAATGATAAGTATGAATGAAGATGATGGTTATGCCTTAAGTATGAATGATAAGTATGAATGATGAAGGCATAACGATGATATGAAATAAGTATGAATGATAAGTATGAATGACAAGTATGAATGATGAAACATGCATAGTTATTTTATTTTATGAATGGGGCTTGTACCGGACCGAAGTAAGGGTCCAAGGGATGGGCACCTTAAGAACGCCCCGGTTCTGGACTACCGAAGTTGTCCACGGTTCTGGCACTACCGAAGCTGTGCAACAGGGATGGGCACCTTAAGAACGCCCCGGTTCTAGGACTACCGACTATGCTGTCCTTACCCTAGTAGGTCGAGGCTAGCTACCTCGTATTTACTTAGGGATGCGCGCTTATGATGTATGTATGTGGTACAAGCCGGGGACCCCAATGATTTTATGTTTATGCTAAGCATTTAAAAGTATGATTTTAAACTAAGCATCCTTATGTAGTAAATGCATTTGACTCATGCATACATCCATGTTATGCATCGCGCCAGGGTAAGTACGTTTTATGTTTTATGCTTATGCTTATGCTTATACCTTATGCTATGATAAGTATGTCTCAGGTTCATGTATGCTAAGAATTATGCCATGTATAAGTATGTCTCAGGTTCATGTATGCTAAGAATTATGCCATGTATAAGTATGTCTTATGATCATGTATATTAAGATTTATGTCATGCTAAGTATGTTGTAGATCTATGGTTATGTTAGGAATCATGCTATGTAGTTGTTCATATGCTTATGACCTATGCCATGACCATGTTTAAGTTTATGTTCAAAGTTATGTTATGTCAAGATACTTAATATGTTTATGTTTAAGTGACGTATGGTTTTAGTGAGTAGGAAAGGGTCTTACTAAGCCTGTGTGCTTATAGTCTTATTTTCCTCGTACCGCAGATCAAGCACGAGGTTACTAAGGGAAGCAGCAGGAGAGGCAAGAGCATGTGTGTGTGTGGCAGTGACATGGCAAAGGATTCTTATATTTACACGTATCGCATGTCTTGGGTTTTGAAATGCTTTCTTAGATTTTATGCTATGTTTATGATGGGTATGCCTAATGAATGACTTAAGACTTATGATGTTTACGGATAAGTTACGTGCTACTTATGATGACTATGAATAGGCTATGGAATGATTATATCATGATGCCATGCATGTTGATAATATGCTATGTTCAATGACACTAGATTCATGAATGACAAGTTTAGACATGTATAAATGTTTCACGAGTTAGCTGCATGATTAAAAACATGTGTAGAAAAAAAATGATTCCGCTGCATTAAGATGTTTTTATGCACATGTATGATTAGCGTAACGACGACTTTCTCGCCACACCACAAGGTGTGGGAAAAAGGCGGGCGTTACAGTTCTCTTGTGTTCCTTTTGTTCTAAGTGCTCTGTAAGCCTTCTCGTGTTTCTCTGTACTTATTTTCTTCATTCTGATTGAAACGCGTGGAGAGGTTTACTCCACCGAGAAGGAGGTTCCATTCTATCTGGATTTTTCGGGGCTTGATCTGCTGACGATCAAGGGATCGCCCACCTTACGGGCACGCCAAGGAGTAGGGGCAAGTTATCCCCGAACCTTGAAAATCCTCTTTGTTAGCGTCTTGAGCTTGTGCTTAGTTTAGGGTTTTAGTCTCTGCAACTTTGTTTTTCTGTTTTGTATTTCTTCCGCTGTTGCTGCTAACCCTTGAAGTACAGAAATCTTAACAGAGCGAGAAATTTGTGTCTGGCTACACTCACTCCCCTCTCTAGCCATCCAAGCATCAACAAGTGGTATCAGAGCTTGGGGCTCTGTTCAAGCGACTTAACATCCGAGAGTCAACAAGATGGCTTTGAGAGAAGGATTTAGCACCACTCGACCTCCCTTCTTCGATCGATTCGATTTTCAATATTGGAGGTCTCGCATGGAGTACTACCTCAAGACCAACATTGGAATGTGGTTCTCCGTGAAGGAAGGCTTCACCCCTCCAAGAGATGCAGAGGGAAAAGAGTTGGAGTCCTCGCGGTGGTCGGTTGAGCAAACGCACAAAGGAGAAGCCGATGCGAAGGCGGTGGTTACCTTGCAATGTGGAATGAACAAGGACCAACTAATCAAAGTTGGTCGTCCCTTTTCAAGCGCAAAGGATTTGTGGAACAAGCTTATCGAACTCCATGAGGGCACCCGGGACTCGAAAATAGCCAAGAGAGATTTGTTTCTTAATCAACTACAAAATCTCTCCATGAAGGAGAGTGAAACGATAAGTGATCTTCATAGTAGATTCAAAGAAGTTCTCAACGGTCTTCACTCAATTGACGAAAAGGTCGAGAACCACGACCTTGTGAGGTACGTTTTAAAAGTTTTTCCAAGGAACGCCTTGTAGTCATCCATGGTGGATGCCTACAAGGTTTCTAGGGACTTTTCAATTGTCAAATTGGAAGATTTATTTTGTGAGATGGAATTACACGAGATCGCTAACAAAAGTCCAAAGGAGAAAGGTGTAGCTTGTGTGGCAGGTGACAAAAGGAAGAAGAAGGATAAGGAGGAGGAGAACACGCACTGTCACGTGGCATTCATGGTACTAGAGGACTCGAGAGAAGAAAGTGATGATGAATCGAGTGACTCCTCAACCGCGGCTTCATCATCTTCGGATGATGAAGGGGTAATTTCTCCCGAACTAGATAAATGCTATAGAACAATAGCTTGCTTGACAAACATGCTTAAAAAATCTAAGAATAATGTGAAGGCTTTAAAATTAGAAATAGAACAATTGAAAACACCTAAAGACCATGATATTGATGATTTGCATGTTAAGATTCTTGAGGATGAAAATAAGGACTTGAAGAGCGAAGTTGAAAACCTCAAGAATATTCTTGTGAAATTTTCAACAAGCTCCAAAACCCTAGATATGGTTCTTAACTCCCAAAGGGCGGTTTACAATAAGGCCGGTATAGGTTATCGACCTAAGGAACCAACCTTTGTATCATTAATGTCAAGAACCCAATTTAGATCACAAGGTGATTCTAGGGTTCAAAAAGCTAGAAAGAAATTGACTAAGACATGGGTGCCAAAGTCTTTCATGGTAGATGGATTAGATTCCAAAATTTGGGTACCTAAAACCTCTATTTTTAGAATTGTTTAGCATTGATTGAGGGGGAGCATCCATCAACATGGGTTTTTGATAATGAGTGCTCAAAATCCATGGTCAGGGAAAAATTGTTATCCACATGATTAATTATGGAAAATTCAAATTAGATGATTTGATCTCCATTGCTTTAATTATTATAACAATGTAATCCCTTGGCTAGTGATTTTTATGGAATTCATGTGTCAAAATACTTAACCATGCTTAAGTATAATCTACATTAGTATTAAAGTGCTTACATGATCAAGTTTGCTTCCAAAACAAAGAAAAAACTGTCTAGTTCATCTATACCAAATAGCAACACGTGATCATTACTTCTAGTATCCATGGTTGGTGAATTTCTGTTTGAAAATTGAATGGTTGATATCATGAATAGTATAGCTAAGGATTGGATGCATTTTCATCAGTTGTTGCTATATATGCCATGTTTAACCTTTAACCCTTTTGGAAAAAGGAAAATTGTAAGTTGTTGCTAATAATTGAGATTAGGACTATGGACTAAATTAGATTATCAAAAGCATGTACACTCTGATACAAACTGATCAAAAGTGGAACACAATTGATCATTC
The DNA here is from genome assembly GCA_024364735.1 of Boesenbergia rotunda. Lineage (NCBI taxonomy): Eukaryota > Viridiplantae > Streptophyta > Magnoliopsida > Zingiberales > Zingiberaceae > Boesenbergia > Boesenbergia rotunda. Next base: position 59,754 of record JAGFNQ010003557.1, read on the forward strand.
ATTGAAATTGATACACACATGTTTTGTTTCTTTTCATAGAAGTTCTTAATTCTTGATGCGGGACATAGTTTAGTTAAGGGAAACAAATCATGTTGCTTAAGGGAAATGAATTTTGATTAATGGAACCTTTTTTTTTTAGGAACAAATGGATCAAATCTGATTGTATTAGGGTTTAGGGTTGAAACAAATCGATTTCTGAAACTGATCAGAAAACTTTCTGTGTCGCACTAGATCGGTCCACCGACCGATCAGGACTCACCCCGATCGGTCTACAGACTGATCAGGGATCCCTTTGATCGGTCCGGTGACCGATCAGATCAACTCAGATCAGGGAATTCCCTGATTAGGTAAAAAAATTCTTGAGTCCTATCCCCTTTCATCGAATTGTATCAATTTAATGATCATACTCCCAACAAATTTGATACAAACCGATTACGATTGAAACATACTCACCATACTTGGAACAAAACCTAATACTGATTCATTACAAACCCATGTTGGAATTTTCAAAATTTATAAGAAAGGGTTGTTTGAATCATGACTCGTGTTCCTTGATCATGTTTCAGAAATTTTTCTGAAATATCGTATGGGGTCTACACTCCTGGTATGGAATGACAATTGTTAATGCAGTCTGATCTTGAATGAATCAGAGTTACAGAAATTTTTCTGAAAACTGATTGTTCATAGATAAATCAGATATTTTTCTGTATCAATCATCAATCTGATGACACTACGCTAATTATTGCCGTATGATGCATATACATTGTTGCCATGATACATTTATGGTATATGCCTCTCATATGCAATTCAAAATTCATCCTTTGACTTACTTGACATATGAAACATATACATGTTTGACCATGATATTATTCTGTATATGTTTTCATGTGCAACTCAAATATTACCCTTGATTATTTTGGGTTTGGGGAGAGACCCTCGGTTAAGGGGGAGTTATATTTAAACTTAATAACCATACCCTTTTCGATGTTTGACAAAGGGGGAGAGAATGGTTGACTAAGTTTAGGGTTTATGATTGTAGGGGGAGGATCTTGATTCCCTTACAATAATTGAATGGACTTCAATTGATCTAATACCTAAACTTAAATCGGATTGTCAAACAACAAAAAGGGGGAGATTGTTGATGCAGTCTGGCCCGATTGTTGTTTTGGTGTTGACAATGATTTAAGTTTGGTCGAATGAATTTGGATTACGTCCAGGTGGATCGGGAGATCACACGCTGGCATGGGAAAAGACCTAGTGGGACTAGGCACGCCTAGTGGGACTAGGTGAAGTGGAAAAGACCTAGTGGGACTAGGCACATGTAGTGGGACTAGGTGGAAAAGACCTAGTGGGACTAAGCACACCTAGTGGGACTAGGTGAAGTGGAAAAGACCTAGCGGGACTAGGCATACCTAGTGGGACTAGGTGAAACCCTGGCTTGGGAAGCCAGGTCCTAGCTTGGGAAGCTAGGTTGGATGAAACCCTGGCTTGGGAAGCCAGGTCCTAGCTTGGGAAGCTAGGTTGGATGAAACCCTGACTTGGGAAGCCAGGTCCTATCTTGGGAAGCTAGGTTGAATGAAGTCCCGGTGAGTGAAATCGGGCATGGAGTCTTGGTCCGGGGCACTGAGCATGAGTCAGAGAAGGCTGGGAGCCCGTTCTCTTGACTTAGGGTTGGATTGGAAGCCTCTGGATGATCTGGTGACCGATCAGGGAGATTGGCACGAACTCCTGGTGTGGATCGGTCCGGTGACCGATCCAGTGAAGGCTGATCGGTCTGGTGACCGATCAGGGAGAGAACAGAGAACTCTTGGTTGGCTTCTGCTTGGCTCCTAATCGGTCTGGTGACCGATCAGGGAGACCTTCAGATCATTCAGGTGAACGATCAATTGTCGCGAGCTTCTCACTATAATCGATCAGGCTGGAGCCTGATCGGTCGGAGAGTGGCCTGATCGGTCACTAGACTGATCAGGACCCACTCTGATCGGTCCGGTGACCGATCAGGGGTGTGGCAGAAAGAAGCTGGAGGAAACCCAGCTAGTGCTGGATCGGTCTGGTGACCGATCACTAGAAAGTCGCGATTTCGGATTTCTCACTGGGGACCGATCAGGCTGGAGTCTAATCGGACTGAGCCTATCCTGATCGGTCTGGTGACCGATCAGGGTTCACTCTGATCGGTCTGGTGACCGATCAATAGCTGACAGCTTTAATTCAAATCCGCTGTCAGATGTCTGATTGCGTTCTAATTTCCTACTGTTCTCTACTCTGATTCTTCTGATACTTGATCTTCTGTTGATTTGGTGTGCTAATCATCTGCTAAGTGTGCAGATAACTCAGGGATCATCCAAGGAGGGTCAACTGGAGTCTTTTGCTACATCAAGTTTGGCAGTTTTCCTTCTCAGGTTTCAATGGACGACTACGCCACTGAGATGCTGACTGGGGCTCGGCTGAGGGGAGCTCAGGGAGTCCAGGAGAGGTCAGGATAGCTGGGCAGTTGCAGTTGAGCAACTGGGAGCTGCAGAGGGGTGGCTGTGACCTTGCGATCAGTGGGCAAAGACTTAAGAGCTTGGTGGCAAAGAAGTCTCTGCATGATTTTTGATCCATCTCTTTGAGCAAGCAACTGTGAATCACTTGAGTGACAACTTTGATCATACTCTTGAGCACTTGGAAGAGGCAGAGAGCTTGGCGAGTCCATCAGCAAGAAGACACGAAGAGCAGGGAGTTCTTGCGTGAGATCTGTGCTGAGTGGAGCTCGGTGGAGAGTTCTCTTGTGTTTCTTTTGTTCTAAGTGCTCTGTAAGCCTTCTCGTGTTTCTATGTACTTATTTTCTTCATTCTGATTGAAACACTGTGGAGAGGTTACTCCACCGAGAAGGAGGTTCCATTCTATCTGGATTTTCCGGGGCTTGATCTGCCGACGATCAAGGGATCGCCCACCTTATGGGCACGCCAAGGAGTAGGGGCAAGTTATCCCCGAACCTTGTAAATCCTCTTTGTTAGCGTCTTGAGCTTGTGCTTAGTTTAGGGTTTTAGTCTCTGCAATTTGTTTCTTTGTTTTGTATTGCTTCCGCTGTTGCTGCTAACCCTTGAAGTGCATAAATCTTAAAAGTGCGAGAAATTTGTGTCTGGCTACATTCACCCGCCCTCCTCTCTAGCCATCCAAGCATCAACAGTATGCATCCAAGGGACCGTGGACAAAGCAGGAACGATGAGTCGAGGGAAGCGCACTTCGAGGCATACACGAAGGATGGCATGAGGACGAGCTGCGGGATCGTATGCATCCGAGGGATGAGAGCTAAAGTCGAAGAATGCTTGAAGGCAACAGGTCGAGGCAGCTAGGTGAAGAGTTAGCTGAGTTGTGAGGGTCCGAGTGCTGAGAGAATTGTACTAGGGAAGGGAAACCTTAGGTTTAGGAATTTGGACAGTTGACTGATGCTTAGATCAGTCGACTAGTAGTTGGCACAATAGATCAGTCGACTGAGAATTCGAACGTTGGGCTGTAATGTTCGAATTCGGGTGGATCAGTTGACTGGTGTTAACATCAGTCGATTGATAACGGCTAGTTCATCAACAAGCTCTATTTAAGGGAGCTCAATTTGACTGGTTAGGGTTGACGAAATTGGCTTTAGTCAAAGACCAATTAGTAGTCTTTCTGCTCAGGAGTGTTGTCAAGGTTGTGGCAAGGTCTCTCCACCCACAAGGAGCGACATGAGCTAGCCGGAGGTCTTCTGGGGATTAATCCACCGATAGATAGGGATCATCCATCTTACGAACAGCCGTGGAGTAGGAGCCTTATCTCCGAACCACATAAATGGTTTGTGTTAGCGATTGTTTTCATTGTAGTTTGTATTTGCGCTTGCTAACACTTATAGGAAGAAATAACTCATTAGGGGCAACGGGCTATTTACCCTCTCTAACCGGTCCATCGATCCCCAACATTATTATCATGCCAACGACGGCACCCCGACCCCTTCGTCGTAACCTTCGAGTCGATGCGCCTCGTGACTCTACCTACTAAGCTAAGACGGCGAGTCACCACAGCGCACCCGGGAGTGATGAGGAGGGAGGATGCCTGCACCTGCGAGATTGACATGAGCGTTAAAGGGATACATTAGAAGGAGTTACGGCGGATCCCTCTCCGATGCTCAAGTCAGAAATCCTTCTAGCAGAGAGCAAAAGTGAGCAGAAATAAGAGTATCAGAGTTTTTCCATCCCCCTACCTGGATGCTCAAAGCACCTTATATACTCGATGCCTGTCCTTCGAGCACCTCCACCTCCCGTAAATGCTTCCCTCACTCCCACGTGTAATGGTCTGTAGTTGTTTGACAGCTGTCTCCCTCGGAGGGATGTCGGTAACGGCTACCACACACATTAAGTCCATTATTATCATGCATTACGAGCCTTAACTACCCGCATGCTTTCCTATTCTGGAGAGGCAGTGCTCGAAGCTATCACCGGGAGAACGGTTTCGAGTGTGCCATTATCATAGCCAATGGTAAGCTTCTCCCAATTTATTTTCTCCTTCCTGAGCTGATCTCGGGAACTCTTCTTCCCGAGCTGGCCTCGGGGACATTCCTTCCCAAGCTGGTCTCAGGAACTCTTCTTCCCGAGCTGGTCTCAGGAACTATTCTTCTCGAGATCCGCTCGGGAAGTCTTCTTCCCGAGCTGCTCTTTGGGGTCTACTATCCCGAGCTAATCTCAGGAACTCTTCTTCCCGAGCTGGCCTTGGGGACATTCCTTCCCAAGCTGGTCTCGAGAACTCTTCTTTCTAAGCGGGTCTTGGGAACTCTTCTTCCTGAGCTGGTCTCAGGGACCTTCTTACTAGGCTAACCTCGGGTATTCTTGCATGTCCAGTCAAGCAACGCAGCTTTCTCGCACCGCGTGTTCCCCTAATACCTTTGGTGTGTTATAATGATGCTGGCTGGGCTTCTTGTCTGAATGATGATCATAGTACAAGTGGCTATTGCATATTTTTGTGGAGGTAATTTTATTTCGTGGACCTCTTCGAAGCAAAAGGTTATGTCATGTTTTAGTACTTGTTAGTGTTAGACCTAAGAGTCAATCAAGAGTTGATTTACTTAAGATAAATTATATCATATATTTTCATGTTTGTGCCAGCTGAATAAATATAATAATACTCTAGAATAGTAGATTCTAATATATAGTATATCAATTGGTTGAATTGATTGTGGGAGGTTGCCAATATATATAGATACTACTCTTAAATATTTACAGTCAAGAATTAATAAACAAGGGCAATATTAATACATTGAGACTAGCATGTAGATCAATTGATCATGACTTGATTTCACAAGTCATGAATATAAGATATCAAATTAGCACAGGGATATATATTAGAGAATATTTACTAAATTGACTTGCCATGAGAAGTTTCATGGATCGTTGTATGAGTATCATAAATATTCTCATAGTGACTATTAGTATAAATAGTCGTTAGACCTGAAGTTATTATTGTTCCCTACATAAGGAGTTATGTACTTTGGTATTGACAAACGTCACCTGTAACAAGGTGGACTATAAAGTCATTCACTGGATATGCAATGAGCTATACAGAGAGATGCGAGTGATGTAGATGAGATTTGTCTCTTCCATATAACAAAAGAGATATCTATGAGCTCTTTGATAGAGTAGAACTTTTGAAATGCACAGTTATGTTCAAATAAGTCAATATGAGATATTGAGCTTATTTGGTTAAGTTAATCTACTTAGAAATCAAGAAACGCATAGATTGATGAGAGGATGACATGATCTATGCCTCATAAATCAATATAGATATCAAGGATAAAAGACTAAACTATACAAGATAATAGTCACAAACAGGTTAGGTCGAATCTTGATATTCTCATCACTTGGGTAGTAATGATGTATTACTAGATGTCAATCATTGTGTGTGTATTTAAAATAGTTTTAGAAACACTACCAATGTTTCAAGAACTATTAGGTTTCACATAAAGAGAATATTGATTTGGAGATTGATTTATTTTAGTTTGACTAAAGAGTTTGGGTCTGAGCTTTAAGTCTGAAATTATTTTCGGACCTTAAGCTTATTGATTTAATGAGTTAATTCAATATGCTTTATTTTCTTTTAAGGCTCAATCCAACTATAGAGTCCATTAAGAGAAGGTAAATAGTTTAACACTCTTCAACTTCCAGAGAAGATGAAGAGTTTATCATCTCTTTAAAGAGGATAAGAATTGAAAAGTTTGTATTTCCTTAAAAAGGATAAAAAGGTAAAAAGTTAAGACTCTTCAACTTTCGGAGAAGATGAATAGCTTACCATCTCTTTATAGAAGGCAAGAAGGTGAAGAGTTAGCATTATTCTCCATCTTGCCACGTTAAATACTCATCTTTAGCAAGTAGGTGAATAGTTAGGAATTCTTCTCTCACCTTTGCCACCTTGCCACTTTGAATAGTCATCTCTAGCAAGAAGTTGAAGGTGGTTTGAGACTCTCCAATTCCTGAATTCATGAGATGAAGGAAGGGACGTGCTCATGTGGATACTGTAGAGGTGCAAACACTCTGATTACTCTCAAATCGACCAGGCTAGTAAACTTTCAAGGATTGTTTACGCATTAAAGGTAACAATCATATTCTCTAGAGTAGTTACAAGAGTAATTCTGCATTCGCATTGATATCTGGATGGATCAATTTCCGCTGCATTTTATTTTATTTTTCTCTATAAATCCCTACAATATTGAAATAGAATATCGTGTTGTTGCCAATAGAGCTGTTGAAATTGTCTGGTTGGAATCTTTGCTTCATGAGCTTTTTGTTCCTTTGGATCCTGTACTATGTATTCTTTGTGATAACATGAACGCTATCTATCTTTCAAATTGATTTTGTATGCTAGAATTAAACATATTAAAATTGATTATCATTTTATTAGAGAATGTATTATAGCTCAAATTTTACTTATTCAGTATACTCCATCAACAGATCAGTTTGTGGATACGTTGACCAAAAACCTACCAGCTTTTAGACCCTTGAGTTTGAGGAGGGAGGATAACAAAGTTTAGAATAAATTACTTTAGGTGTTATTCTTTTATTTTATTCACTTAAGTTGTCAAGTATATTAATACATGCTGATGGGGATGCGCTTCCCGGTGTGGACGCGTGGCAAGGGGAAGCTACATAATAGGGCCCACCAGGTCAGAGCCCTGAGGTCTACCTCGGGGGAGTGGAGCCGAGCCCCGAGACTAAACCAGCCATCGGGCTCCCGAGACCATCTCGGGAGAACATATCAGATCCCCCGAGGTCAGACCGACGGTGGGTTCCCGAGACCCTCTCGGCAAAACGAAAAGATGCCCTAAGGTCAACTCAGGAGAGAAGACCCCGAAACCTACTCGGGAGAGTGGAGCCCAACGATCAATGCATCAGACAATCCGACTTCAAGTAGTCGTTCCTTTTTCTAGAACAAGAAGGTCATCGATTAATTATTGTCCGTAACACGCGGCAATTACGGTCTTAATGATCGCGACGGTCGTTACCAAAAGCTATTAAGTAACAGATAATTAAGGAATATGGAGGAGAACATGGAGACACGTGTGACCGAAACCTCAGGTATATAAGGTGCTCTGACATCCATGTATAGGTATGTTTTTTTCGAACTTGCACAAATTGGGATTTCTCGTTGTCCTCCAAAAGGAGAAGGATTCTGACTTTAGCGTCAGAGTGAGCTCCACTGAAAAACCTTCTGGTGTGTTCCCATTACCGCTCGTGTTAATCTTGCATGGCGCGATCGTCTTCTCCCCGTCATCGTCCTCGTGGGTTGCACTCTGGTGACTCATCGTCCACGTCGATTCATTCTGGAACAAGTTTGGCGCCGTCTGTGGGATACATCAAAGCACCAGAAGGAGCACCGTGATGGTGGATCCCGAAGGACAACCCATCATCCTGACGAGAGAAGAGTAGGATTGCTAATCGCCAACGCCGTCAAAGGAGCGTTGGAACAACACCAAATCGAGCAAGTCGCCTCACGACAAGCGACTTTGGTGCAAGGCGAAATCCCAAGGATGTCCGCCTCGCACCATCGAAACCGAAAATCCGTCTCACCACCAGCAGGACAAGAAATGACAACTCCAACACCCCGGCAAGATTCCCTGGGAGATATGGAGAGGGCAAACTCCGTCGCCTCTAGCGCTCTAAGGCAGGAGGAAGGACCAAGGAAGATTGAGGCCTCCAAAGCTCTCATAATGTCTCCCTCTACTGCTTTCTCTCCGGATATTGTAGTGGATCCCATGCCCAATCAATTCCATGGTCTCGGAATTGCTAACTACGATGGGAAGACAGATCCCGAGGATGGAGGACTGTTAGATCGATGTAGCTTGCTAGAGGGGGGATGAATAGTAATTTTCGGTTCGTTCTTCCTACAAGGTTAGTTGCGCAAGCGGAATATACTAAAATAAAACTAAACAATGCTAACAAACCTATTTACGTGGTTCGGAGATAAAGACTCCTACTCCACGACAGTTCGTGAGGTGGACGATCCCTCGATCCTTCGGCGGATCACTCCCCGGATGCCCTCCGGCTAACTCGTGTCGCTCCTTGTGGGTAGAGAAACCTCACCACAAATCCAAGCACACCTCTGAGTACAAAAGACTACTAACAAGCCTTAACCAAGCTTGTCTCGTCAGGGGTTTCTAGCCAAACCCGAGCCTCCTTAAATAAAGCTCAAGGCTGGAAAACACCCTACCAGTCGACTACTCCCAGGGCAGTCGACTGCCCCCACTCAGATTCGACCGTTGCAGCTCAACATTCGAATTCTGGATACTTACCAGTCGACTGCTCCCAGGGCAGTCAACTGGTCTCGGGTCAATTACATTCTATGAGTTTCTGTTTGTGCTGGAAGTCGACTGTTATATCACCAGTCGACTGCCCAGCCTATACAAACACTCTTCCTCACTCCAACGACCCTCCTCCACACGTGCCTTCAGGTACACTCCCTTGGCTTGCCCCTTGAAGTCCTCTTCCACCATCTATCGTCCCTCAGATGCACACACAAGCCTTCCCTTGGCTTGCCTCCATGCCACCCTTCACGTGTGCCCTTTGAAGTCCACTTCCCGACTTGCCCTTGGAATCCTCCTCCCTCGGCTCTTGTCCCTTCTTAGCTGACTCTTCACCAGCAGCCTTGACTGTTGCCTTCGCGCCCTCTTTGTCTTCGGCTCTCATCCCTTGGATGCACACAAGCCTCCAGCTTGTCTCCATGTCCTCCTTCACGCATGCCTCGATGTTCGTGCCCCTCGGCTCATCATCTATGCTATCCATGGTCCCTCGGTGCACACAAGCCTTCAGCTTGTCTCCATGCCACTCTTCACCGTACTGAAGTCATCCAGCTAAGTCCATATGTGTAACCTGCACATCCTGCACACTCACATACACAAATTAGAATACAAGGGAAAACCTAACTTAAACCCTTTGCCCAAACATCAAAACACATGGTTACTCCGGACCATAGATTGCCTTAACAATCTCCCCCTTTTTGATGTTTGGCAATACGTTTAAGTTAGGGAAAACAAATAGCAATAAATAGCAACAACAATGTTAAACAACCATTTGGACTTACGTTGCCAAGACTCCACCTTGGACTTACACCGCCAATGCATATGCAATGCAAACATGGATCCTATCTCAAGGCATCCCCACACCTAACCTCCCAAGTTAGGAATTTTCACCAAATCGGGTTTTTTAAAACCTATCCCAAGGCTCCCCTTACACTGGTCTTACAAAGGCTTTTTAAGAACCTCTCCAAGGTTTCCCTTACGCCAAAAATGGAGCAACCATGCTCCCCCTTCACCTAGGCTCCCCTAGACCTAGGGTGTCCTCCCCCTTCACCTAGGCTCCCCCTAGACCTAGGGTTTCTTGCAGAGGCGTATTTGATTTCCCAAATTAAACCCAACACTTCTCCCCCTTTGCCTAACATCAAAAAGATCCAATAATTTCCCCCTTATTGGACTCTTTAACCTTTGAATGATTATAAATACAGTGTACTAACCCCCCACAAGGTTCTACACTTGTTTCACACCAATTGGACACTTTTCAGCAGCTGAAACCCATTTCCAGCCTTTACCAGTGGACTGACCCCTGGGCCAGTCGACTGATACTCTGAAAAACCAATTTTTAGCATTTCTAACCCAACTTCAGAAATGCATAACTAATTCTACAAATCTCCAAAAATTCTCAAATTTTGTGGAGAGGTTTATGGTATCCCATACCTACTTGAGAAAAATACATTCAAAAATGTATCTATCACCATTCTCAAGTTTGACACAAAATCCAAAACTAGCAAAAAGGTTCACTCAAACCTTGACCAAAAGTCCTAGTTTTGGTTCCCCTTGATGTCTCTGCTCATACCAATCCACAATGCATCCCTAGCATTGATTTATATGACATTTACACATCAAAAATCATTTCTCATGCTATATGACCCCAATGTCATATTTCCATGCATGAAACTCAAAATCATCGTGCCAAATCCAAGAATTGAAACTCAAGTTCATCTCCAATTCTTTTGGCACATCCTATGGTCCATCTAGACCTCTAGGAGCAACCCTCCTAAGATCCATTCACCATATATCCCAAAGGCTCCTAGAGCTCTCCCTTGAACTCTTGGCCCTAGCCACCTCCCTAGGTGACTCAACAAACACTAGACCGCATCGGTGTTCCCCTGGTGACTCTTGGTCTACAACTCTACCCTTCTTAACCTTGGACCCCTTGT
>JAGFNQ010003557.1:74599-111222 GCA_024364735.1 Boesenbergia rotunda
TGGAGATGTTCCTACGATCTCCCGAATTGATAAAAAGGGTTATTCAATTTGAAAATAAATAGGATTTTATTTATGTATGTTGATACATTCTTTAATCATTCTTCTCACATAAACTCAATTTGTATTTCTAGGATAATCACTCGATCATGTCTTCTTTAAACTTGCGTTCCATTTGGACACCAATAAACTGACTGGGCCGAACTACATTGACTGGCTACGAAACCTAAGGATAGTCCTTAAGGCAGAGAAGCTTGCTTATGTCCTTGAAGATCTACTTCCCACCCATCTCCAGAGAAATGCAACTCCAGACCAATTGTTGGCCTATCAGAAACATGTGACCGATTCTGAACTTGCGAGTTGCATCATGCTAGCCTCTATGGTACCTGAGCTGCAAAAGCAGCATGAGCATATGGATGCTTATACCATCATCTTCCATCTTCATGAGTTGTTTGAAGAGCAGGCGAGATCCGAAAGGTTCGAAGTCTCCAGACTCCTCTTCACCACTAAGATGCAGGAAGGCACTTCTGCCTCGCAGTTTGTGTTAAAGATGTTGGGGTACATTGAGCGACTGAGCGCACTCGGTTTTGCAATGGATCATGAACTAAGTATTGACTTAATTCTGAGTTGTTTGCCCAAGAGTTATTCACAATTTGTGATGAACTATCGGATGAACAAACTAGAGACCATCATTCCTGAGTTGCTCAACCTGCTGAAGACTGTAGAGCCTTCTGTAAAGCCAGATCAAAAGGCGGTACTGTTAGTTGGTTCCTCGAAGAAAGGTTCTAAGAGAAAGGCCAAGGAACAGAACAAAGGGAAGAAGAAAAAGGCCAAGAAGACTGAAAAGAAACCAAAAGGAACCTGTCATCATTGTGGCAAGGAGGGTCACTGGCAAAGAAACTGCAAGGTTTATCTTGAGTCCTTGAAGAAGAAGGCATCCGATGCTCCATCCTCTTCAGGTATCTTCGTTATTGAATATCACTCTATTTCCTCAAATACCTGGGTACTTGATACTGGGTGTAGCTCACATATATGTAATGACATACAGGGGATAAGGAATAGAAGAAGACTCGTCAAAGGAGAAGCAGATTTGCGAGTTGGGAATGGAGCAAAGATTGCTGCTATTGCCATCAGAACATATTTGCTAAAGCTCCCCACTGGACGTGTCTTAGAATTGGATAATTGTTATTTCGTTCCTTCGTTAATAAAGAACATTGTATCTATTTCATGTTTGAATGAAAAGGGTTATCATTTAACTTTTAGTAACAATTGTTGTTACATAACTTTAAATGACGTTCTTTATGGGAATGGAACTTTGTGCAATGGCATCTACACGTTAGATTTATCCAGTGACGTTTTCAATATCGAAGTTAGCAACAAACGTGCTAGAATAAATAATCGAATAGACTCCTACACTTGGCATTGCCGTCTTGGCCATATAAGTAAGAAACGCATGACCGAATTACACCCATGTGGAATTCTGGAATCATTTGAACCCGGTTCATTTGATACATGTGAATCATGCTTAAAAGGCAAGATGACCAAATTACCCTTTTTCGGAAAAGGTAATCCAGTGGGAGAATTGCTTGGTCTAATACATACCGATGTATGTGGACCAATGTCAACTCTTGCACAAGGAGGCTATAGCTACTTCATCACCTTTATCGATGATCACTCACGATTTGGGTATGTGTTCTTGATGAAACACAAATCTGAAGCCTTTGAGAAATTCAAAGAGTTCAGAAATGAAGTAGAGAAACAGCTTGGCAAAAGTATTAAGATACTTCGATCCGATCGGGGTGGTGAATGCTTAAGTCAAGAGTTTCAAGATTATCTTAGGGACAACGGGATATTGTCTCAATGGACTCCGCCGTATACACCACAGCATAATGGTGTATCTGAGAGGCGTAACCGAACCTTGATGGACATGGTTAGGTCGATGATGAATCATGCAACTCTTCCAAAATCCTTTTGGGGCTATGCACTTAAGACAGCTGTTTACTTGCTAAACAGAGTCCCGACCAAGGTAGTCTCTACTACTCCATATGAGATATGGAATAGTAAGAAACCTCACTTAACTCACCTTAAGATATGGGGTTGTCCCGCTTATGTGAAGCGGACTGTATCAGACAAATTGGATGCTAAGTCTGATAAATGTCTATTTATTGGATACCCTAAGGAAACGAAGGGTTACCAATTCTATCATCCCTTGGAGCAAAAGGTGTTTGTTTCAAGGCATGCTGTATTTCTAGAAAAAGAATTTCTTTTACAAGAAAATAGTGGGAGTGGTATTGAACTTGATAAAGTTCAAGAAACTCCAATAGACATTACAGAGACACCTAGTCTAGACCCGCAACTGATAATTCATAGTGATGAGCTATCAGTTGAACCTAAAACAACACCACCTCTTCGTAGGTCTGATAGGACACGCAATATTCCAGAGAGATACGGATTTCTCGTAAGTGAATCGAACGACGTGTTACTCATAAGCGATGATGAACCTATCAGTTATGAAGATGTTCTGAAAAATTCAGAAAGGGACAAATGGCTTGAGGCCATGAAGTCGGAAATGGATTTCATGTACAAAAATCAAGTATGGGACTTGGTTAACCCACCTGAAGGGATTAAGCTCATAGGGTGCAAGTGGGTTTTCAAGAAGAAAACCGACATGGAAGGTAATGTTGTTACCTTTAAGGCTAGATTAGTGGCAAAAGGATACCGTCAAAAACAAGGAATTGATTATGACGAAACCTATTCGCCAGTAGCTATGCTTAAATCCATTCGGATGCTCCTAGCCATAGCAGCTCATTATGATTATGAGATATGGCAAATGGATGTGAAAACAGCTTTCCTTAATGGAAACCTGCTTGAGGATGTATACATGATACAACCTGAAGGTTTCACATCGGTTGATAAGACCAAAGTATGCAAGCTTCGACGATCCATATATGGACTGAAGCAGGCATCTAGGAGCTGGAACATCCGTTTTGATGAGACAATCAAAGAGTTCGATTTCTCACAAAATCCTGACGAACCTTGTGTGTACAAGAAGGTTAGTGGGAGTGCAGTCGTATTCCTAGTATTATATGTCGATGACATATTACTTATAGGAAACGATATATCAGTTTTACAGACAGTTAAAATTTGGTTGTCCAAAACTTTCTCCATGAAAGACCTGGGAGAAGCAACCTATATCCTTGGGATTAGAATCTATAGAGATAGATCAAAACGGTTGCTTGGTCTTTCGCAGTCTACATATATAGACCGAGTGCTAAAAAGGTTTAGCATGTCGGAATCCAAGAAAGGTTACCTTCCCATCAGGCATGGGATTAACTTTTCAAAGTCTATGTGTCCGCGCACAGAAGACGAGAGGATTTGCATGAATAAGATTCCCTATGCATCGGCGATAGGATCTATCATGTATGCTATGTTATGTACAAGGCCCGATGTATCGTATGCTTTGAGCGTCACAAGCAGATACCAGTCGGATCCAGGAATGGATCATTGGGCGGCTGTCAAGATAATCCTCAATTGGTATTCAGGATTCACAAAGAACTAGATTTAAGCCTGGTTCTAGAGTTCGAATCCTGGGAAGGCAAAAATCCACGCCCAGGAGTGGGAAGACCTAGTATTGGTAACGGCACGGTCGACGGTCGAGACCGCCAAATGGGCCGCCAAATGGGCCGGGTCGTTACATAAGAAGAACTAAGGATGTGTTCCTAATATATGGAGAAGGAGATATGGTAATACGTGGGTATACAGATGCCAGTTTTCAGACAGATAAGGATGACTCCAAATCGTAGTCTGGATACGTATTTACTTTGAATGGAGGCGCAGTAAGTTGGAAAAGTTCCAAACAAGACACCGTAGCGGATTCTACCATGGAAGCGGAATATATCGCAGCTTCGGAAGCAGCAAAGGAAGCAGTTTGGATCAAGAAGTTTGTCTCAGAACTTGATGTGGTTCCAACCATTGATGAAGCAGTGCCAGTTTACTGCAACAACAATGGAGCTATTGGACAAGCGAAGGAACCAAGGTCTCATCAGCGATCTAAACACGTGCTTCGACGCTATCATCTGATCAGAGAGATTATAAGTAGGAATGACATACAAATTGAGAGAGTTCCCACTGAAAGGAATATAGCGGATCCTTTAACTAAGGCCTTGCCTCAAAGCAAGTTTGAGGGTTATGTTAGAGCCTGTGGTATTGGATACCATAGCAATTGGCATTAGGCCAAGTGGGAGTTTGTTAGTGATATGAGAGAAGTGTCCTAAGGCAATCGCCTTATGATGTAAACATTTATATTAATAAATGATAATTCACTATTTGAGTATACATGTTTTGTGTATTTGATTGGGATCTTAAACTCATCTACTGAATGTCCGCGATACAACTCACAGCATAAGAGAATTTGTGATGGGATCACAACTAGTGATTATCTCTAATGTGCAATTGTGAAGTATTGAAATTATCCCTAGTCGATGAATTGATAAAAACGGACACTATCAATTCTGTTGAGACTAGCATAGGTTATTCTCTAATCAGCTGATTCTCACTGGCTGGTGACATTGGGATGTCCGGAGATAAACATGGATGCTAGTTAAGGGAACTAGTTCATTGGAGTGACTAGCTGTAAGACTTCATATGGGAATCTACATGTAGATATGTCAATGAAGTTCTTACTGCAGCTTAAGTGCGATTTTCCTTTGACTTGCGGTGTTCAAGTCATCTTGGTCATGGAGACTTATACTTTAACATCTTAAGCAAGCATCTCCAAGGAGGTGTGGACCCAGGATGATTGGGTATAAGCCGAAGTGCCCGAAGATGTTTGAACAGCCTACAAAGGATTCACCACTCCTTGCGAGGAGATGTATACCCAGGCCTATCGTCGGATTGTTACTCAAAAACCTCTGGCCAGAGTATATCATGTTTAGAGTGCGAGTCTCTTAAATACATGAGAGTAATTAGATATCCAAAGGACGAGAAAGACACTACTTGGGCTAGATGTGACGTAGTCAGTCTAGTGGGGACTGACACAAACAGACCATGTCCTGAACCAAGTGGGTATAAGGTGGTGAAGGGAATGAGGCACGACTCATTAGAGCTGCTGAAGGGTTTCAGAATAATTTCTTCTGAGGTCAAACCGTTGATCTTTCGATTAATTGGGGGTCATGATGTACTACTAGGTGTCACTCATGATCGTTCTATAATTTGTTGATTATAGACGGCCAACATAAATCGAAAGCCTATTTAGTCACACGCACTATGAGTAATCCGAGGGATTTAAAACGAGTTGAAAATTAGATTTTCCGATCAAGAGAAATAAGTCGAATCTGAATTTGTCAGAGGCGCAATGGAAGCTAAAAATGGCTAAGTCTTTTGAAGGCTTATTGGGCGAATTAAATGAGTTTAATTCGCGATCGGTTCGGGTTGGTTTGGCTGGCCAAAGAGGGTGCCAAACCTCTTTGTTGTGGCCGGCCATTAAAGGGGAAGAAAACCAATTTAATAAAATAAATCTAGCGCGATTTGTTTTATAAATTATGGATAAATAAATTGATATATAAAGAAATTTATATAAAGAAATTTATAAAGAAATTTGTAGTAAATTTATTCTTTTTATGGAAATTAAAATAAACCATGAATTGGTTTAATTTTAATTTATAAAATCGATTATGAATTGATTTATCCATGATAAGAAAAATTTTATACAAATTTTATTCCATAATTAAAAGAGAGAAAGTATTTGTTTTATTATAAAGTTAGTTATAATAAAACTTGGCTTAAACGGAATAATTAATAAGAGAATTTATAGGATAAATTTCTTATATAAAATTCCGTTAAAGAGGAGACTTGGCAAGGGAGATGATACTATATAAAGGAACCAAAGGCAAGCCCTTAATCCCAATCAATTGAGTTGTCAATTGGTATAGAGCTAATCTCTCCCTCTCTCTCTTATTCTCTCTTCTCCCATCCCCTTAGGGCCGGCGCCCTCCTTGAGGATTAGGGCCGGCGCCCCCTTTTGCAAACCCTAGGGCCGGCGCTCCAACTTCTCCAATTGTTGCCGTGAGCTATCAACACCAAGGAGAAGCCAACGAAGAAGAAGAAGAAGCGGGTGTTATCTCCTTCCTTCTCGGAATTTAGATTCCGTTTCTTGTTGGTATGTTTCCTATCTTATCTCTTGATCTTCTAAGTTGTGCCTTTAGAGAATCTAGTAGTTCTCGTCGGCACAAAACTCGTGACTTTGCGAAGTCATCCCGAAGAGAACTCGGCGTGGACGCGAATAGAGGCGGAGCTTCCAAGGGACGCTACGGTTGGATCTCGTCCCTTACTTCGAGTTACGAGAGGTACTTAGTAAATTAGTTTACTTTTCCGCAATGTTTTAATTTATGATTATGTCAACACATCATAAGGTTGCATGCTAGATACGTGGTTAAAATAATTTAGGAAATTATTTTATGCTAATTCTTCCGCTGCACGTAAAAATTTAAAATTTTACGAACCCGTATCCTTGTCGACATGCACCCGGTCCCAACATCTCATATCACTAACAAACTCTCACTTGGCCTAATGCCAATTGCTACGGTATCCAATACCACAGGCTCTAACATGACCCTCAAACTTGTTTTGAGGCAAGGCCTTAGTTAAAGGATCCGCTAAATTCCTTTCAGTGGGAATTTTCTCAATTTGTATATCATTCCTATTTATAATCTCTCTGATCAGATGATAGCGGCGAAGCACGTGTTTGGATCGCTGATGAGACCTTGGTTCCTTTGCTTGTGCAATAGCTCCATTGTTGTCGCAATAAACCGGTATTGCTTCATCAATGGTTGGAACCTCACCAAGTTTTGAGACAAACTTCTTGATCCAGACTGCTTCCGTGGTAGAATCCGCTATGGTGTCTTGTTTGGAACTCTTCCAACTTATTGCGCCTCCATTCAAAGTAAATACATATCAAGACTGAGATTTGGAGTCATCCTTATCTGTTTGGAAACTGGCATCTGTATACCCACGTATTACCATATCTCCTTCTCCATATGTTAGGAACACATCCTTAGTTCTTCTTAAGTACTTAAGGATTGTTTTGACAGCCGCCCAATGATCCATTCCTGGATCCGACTGGTATCTGCTTGTGACGCTCAGAGCATACGATACATCGGGCCTAGTACATAACATAGCATACATGATAGATCCTATCGCGGATGCATAGGGAATCTTATTCATGCAAATCCTCTCGTCTTCTGTGCGCGGACACATAGACTTTGAAAGGTTGATTCCATGCCTGATGGGAAGGTAACCTTTCTTGGATTCCGACATGCTAAACCCTTTTAGCACTCGGTCTATATATGTAGACTGCGAAAGACCAAGCAACCGTTTTGATCTATCTCTATAGATTCTAATCCCAAGGATATAGGTTGCTTCTCCCAGGTCTTTCATGGAGAAAGTTTTGGACAACCAAATTTTAACTGTCTATAAAACTGATATATCGTTTCCTATAAGTAATATGTCATCGACATATAATACTAGGAATACGACTGCACTCCCACTAACCTTCTTGTACACACAAGGTTCGTCAGGAGTTTGTGAGAAATTAAACTCTTTGATTGTCTCATCAAAACGGATGTTCCAGCTCCTGGATGCTTGCTTCAGTCCATATATGGATCGTCGAAGCTTGCATACTTTGGTTTTATCAACCGAAGTGAAACCTTCAGGTTGTATCATGTATACATCCTCAAGCAGGTTTCCATTAAGGAAAGCTGTTTTCACATCCATTTGTCATATCTCATAATCATAATGAGCTGCTATGGCCAGGAGCATCCGAATGGATTTAAGCATAATTACCTTCCATGTCGGTTTTCTTCTTGAAAACCCACTTGCACCCTATGGGCATAATCCCTTCAGGTGGGTTAACCAAGTCCCATACTTGATTTTCGTACATGGAATCCATTTCCGACTTCATGGCTTCAAGCCATTTGTCCCTTTCTGAACATTTCAGAACATCTTCATAACTGATAGGTTCGTCATCGCTTATGAGTAACACGTCATTCGATTCGCTTATGAGAAATCCGTATCTCTCTGGAATATTGCGTGTCCTATCAGATCTACGAAGAGGTGGTGTTGTTTTAGGTTCAACTGATAGCTCATCATTATGAGTTATTGGTTGTGGGTCTAGACTAGTTGTCTCTGTAATGTCTATTGGAGTTTCTTGAACTTCATCAACTTCAATGCCACTCCCACTGTTTTCTTGTAAAAGAAATTCTTTTTTCAGAAATACAGCATGCCTTGAAACAAACACCTTTTGTTCCAAGGGATGATAGAATTGGTAACCCTTCGTTTCCTTAGGGTATCCAATAAATAGACATTTATCAGACTTAGCATCCAATTTGTCTGATATAGTCCGCTTCACTTAAGCAGGACAACCCCATATCTTAAGGTGAGTTAAGTGAGGTTTCTTACTATTCCATATCTCATATGGAGTAGTAGAGACTACCTTGGTCGGGACTTTGTTTAGCAAGTAAACAGCTGTCTTAAGTGCATAGCCCCAAAAGAATTTTGGAAGAGTTGCATGATTCATCATCGACCTAACCATGTCCATTAAGGTTCAGTTGCGCCTCTCAGATACACCATTATGCTGTGGTGTATACGGCGGAGTCCATTGGGACAATATCCCATTGTCCCTAAGATAATCTTGAAACTCTTGACTTAAGTATTCACCACCCCGATCGGATCGAAGTATCTTAATACTTTTGCCAAGCTGTTTCTCTACTTCATTTCTGAATTTTTTGAATTTCTTAAAAGCTTCAGATTTGTGTTTCATCAAGAACACGTACCCGAATCGTGAGTGATCATCGATAAAGGTGATGAAGTAGCTATAGCCTCCTTGTGCAAGAGTTGACATTGGTCCATATACATCAGTATGTATTAGACCAAGCAATTCTCCCACTGGATTACCTTTTCCGGAAAAGGGTAATTTGGTCATCTTGCCTTTTAAGCATGATTCGCATGTATCAAATGAACCGGGTTCAAATGATTCCAGAATTCCACATCGGTGTAATTCGGTCATGCGTTTCTTACTTACATGGCCAAGACGGCAATGCCAAGTGTAGGAGTCTATTCGATTATCTATTCGAGAACGTTTGTTGCTAACTTCGATATTGAAAACGTCATTGGATAAATCTAACGTGTAGATACCATTGCACAAAGTTCCATTCCCATAAAGAACGTCATTTAAAGTTATGTAACAACAATTGTTACTAAAAGTTAAATGATAACCCTTTTCATTCAAACATGAAATAGATACAATGTTCTTTATTAACGAAGGAACAAAATAACAATTATCCAATTCTAAGACACGTCCAGTGGGGAGCTTTAGCAAATATGTTCCGATGGCAACAGCAGCAATCTTTGCTCCATTTCCAACTCGCAAATTTGCTTCTCCTTTGACGAGTCTTCTTCTATTCCTTAGCCCCTGTATGTCATTACATATATGTGAGCTACACCCAGCATCAAGTACCCAGGTATTTGAGGAAATAGAGTGACATTCAATAACGAAGATACCTGAAGAGGATGGGGCATCGGATGTCTTATTCTTCAAGGACTCAAGATAAACCTTGCAGT
Source organism: Boesenbergia rotunda (assembly GCA_024364735.1). Taxonomy (NCBI): domain Eukaryota; kingdom Viridiplantae; phylum Streptophyta; class Magnoliopsida; order Zingiberales; family Zingiberaceae; genus Boesenbergia; species Boesenbergia rotunda. The sequence goes on from JAGFNQ010003557.1 coordinate 84,212, forward strand.
TTCTTCGCCAGTGACCCTCCTTGCCACAATGATGGCAAGTTCCTTTTGGTTTCTTTTCAGTCTTTTTGGCCTTTTTCTTCTTTCCTTTATTCTGTTCTTTGGCCTTCCTCTTAGAACCTTTCTTCGAGGAACCAACTAACAGTACCGTCTTTTGATCCGGCTTTACAGAAGGCTCCACAGTCTTCAGCAGGTTGAGCAACTCAGGAATGGTAGTCTCTAGTTTGTTCATCCGATAGTTCATCACAAATTGTGAATAACTTTTGGGCCAACAACTCAGAATTAAGTCAATACTTAGTTCATGATCCATTGCAAAACCGAGTGTGCTCAGTCGCTCAATGTACCCCAATATCTTTAACACAAACTGCGAGGCAGAAGTGCCTTCCTGCATCTTAGTGGTGAAGAGGAGTCTGGAGACTTCGAACCTTTCGGATCTCGCCTGCTCTTCAAACAACTCATTAAGATGGAAGATGATGGTATAAGCATCCAAATGCTCATGCTGCTTTTGTAGCTCAGGTATCATAGAGGCTAGCATGATGCAACTCGTAAGTTCAGAATCGGTCACATGTTTCTGATAGGCCATTAGCTGGTCTGGAGTTGCACCTTCTGGAGGATGGTTGGGAAGTTGATCTTCAAGGACATATGCAAGCTTCTCTGCCTTGAGGACTATCCTCAGGTTTCGAAGCCAGTCCATGAAGTTTGGCCCAGTCAGTTTATTGGTATCCAAAATGGAACGCAAGTTTAGAGAAGACATGATCGAGTGATTAACCTAGAAATACAAATTGAGCTTATGTGAGAAGAATGATAAAGAATGTATCGATATACATTAATTAAAAATCCTATTTATTTTTCAAATTGAATAACCCTTTTTATCAATTCGGGAGATTGTAGGAACATCTCCAAATAGGTTGATATCCAACTATAGATAAGAACAACCATGGCTGTGGCCATCAAGTTATTCTTAGCTATGAAGGTAGGTAATTATACCGATTACATATCACATATATGTAACTATCACTTTATGCTATCAACTAATTGAATGTTTGCATAAATCATTGGGTTGTTAACTCATTAACAAGTATGCGACATTATACATAGCACCCAACTGCACCTCTCTTTGCATCGACCTTGGCTGTGGCACAACAAATCGATGCTCCAAGCTTAAGGCTGACCCATTAATCAAGAAATAGTTTTAATATGGTTGGAGCTCATTCAACCGTTTAGTCAGGCTTGGATGTGTCCAACAACCAAAACTAAGGATTGACCTCTGACTCCAACTATATTATTCGTAAACTAATTCCATGGTTTGAACATGTTGAGGTTCAAGCCGGGCATGGATGTGTCCATCAACCCAAACGAGAAACAAAACTCCGATTCTAACCATATTAATGGAAGGTGTTGGCCTTAATATTTTGTAAGGGGTTTTGGGTCTCATCCTTTCTTTTCTAAGCACATTCATGACATATAATTATGTCATGACTAACGATTTCCTTAATAAAGTATGTATGTGACTTAATTTATCAAGTCCCATGAATTGAATTAGGAACCGGATTTCCTAATTCTAATTTCATACTTTATTAAAGGAATTGTTTTGGGAAACAATTTCCTAAATTGTCATAATCAATTTCGGAAATAATATGTTTAAGACTTTGATTTCTCTAAATCAAATCTTATTAAATTAAGAGACAATTCTCTTAATTCAACCACATATTATTTTCATGAAAATCTCATTTAAGAAATTCTATAGGAAACCATTTTCCTAATTAATTTTGGAGACAACAATATGTAAGAGCATCACCTCTTAAATCATATTTTATTCATGGATTTAATTAATTACAACAAATCATTTTCTAAGGGTGGCTCCCCGAGGCTCAGATACCCAAAGAAAAGTAATTTGTCGTAAATCCAATTTGGTCCGCTTCGGAAGCGTAACCAAATTAAACATGAAAATTTCATTTAAAATTAGAAAATTAAATTACAACAACTAACTTTAAATTGGACGGCTCCCCGAGGCTCAATCCAAAATAAAGAATTTTATTGTCAATTTAAAAACCAATTCAAATTTAATTGTCAATTAATTGTCCATAAATTTGTCTAGACTTTCTTGAAAGAAAGTGCCCAAAATTGCGAGATTTCATAATAGGTTTTCAGAATAATTGTAAGTTTCTGGTACAAAGGAAACTTACATATTTCCAAAATTGGAAAATTTCTAAAATAGAAAATTTCCAAAATTGGAAAGTTTCCAAAGATGGGAAGTTTTCACAATTATCATAAAATTTCAGAAACTAGGATATTTCAAACGTTTGCGAAATTTCATGAGGATTTCCAAACTTTGAAATTCCTAAATCTAAAATTTATAATAATTGGAAAATTTCCATAATTGAAAATTTTTCCAAAATTGAGATTATGACAAAGTTTTCCACAAAACAATTATATGATTATGACGAACACTAACCGGCTCTGATACCACTGTTGGGACCGGGTGCATGTTGACATGGATACGGGTTCATAATTTTAAAAATAATTACGTGCAGCGGAAGAATTAGCATAAATAATTTCTCAAATTATTTTAACCACGTATCTAGCATGCAACCTTATGATGTGTGGACATGATCATAAATTAAAATTTTGCAGAAAAGTAAACTAATTTACTTAGTACCTCGCGTAACTCGAAGAAAGGGACGAGATCCAACCGTAGCATCCCTTGGAAGCTTCGCCTCTATTCACGTCCACGCCGAGTTCTCTTTGGGATGACTTCGCAAAGCCACGAGTTTCGTGCCGACAAGAACTACTAGATTCTTCAAAGGCACAACTAGAATATCAAGAGAGAGAGATGGAAACTAACCACCAAGTAACGGAATCAAGATTCCGGGAAAGGAAGGAAGGAGTCGCGATCCGCTTCTTCTTCTTCGGCACCTTCTTGGTGGATGAAGCTCTCGGCCACCCTTGGGATGTGCGCCGGCCCTAGGAGAGGAGAGAGAGCCGGCCCTAGAGAGAGAGAGAGTTAGAGAGAGAGAGGGAGCTACTAATCTCTTCATTAATTGATTGGAATTCAAGGTTTGCCTTTGGTTCCTTTATATAGTAGCCTCTCCCTTGCCAAGTCTCCCCTTTAACGGAATTAACGGAATAAATTTTCATAAGAAATTTATCTTATAAATTTTCTTGTGAATTATTCCGTTATGCCTAGTTTTATTATAACTAACTTTATAATAAAACAAATACATCTCTCTTTTTAATTATGGAATAAAATTTACAAGAAATTTATAAATTTTTCTTATCATGGAAAAATCAATTCATAATTGATTTTATAAAATTAAAATAAACCGATCCATAGTTCATTTTAATTTCCATAAAAAAGAATAAATTTCTACAAATTTCTTTATATAAATTTCTTTATATAAATCTCTTTATATAAATTTCTTTATATAGATTTATTTATCCATAATTTTATAAAACAAATCGCGCTTGATTTATTTTATAATTTAAACCAAATAAATTGGTTTTCTCTCCTTGTAGTGGCCGGCCAAACCAAAGAGGGTGGGCACCCTCTTTGGCCGGCCACACCAAGCCAAACCCTCGCGAATTAAACTCATTTAATTCGCCCAATAAGCCTTCAAATGACTTAGCCATTTTAAGCTTCCGTTGCGCCTCTGATTAATTCAGATTTGACTTATTTCTCTTGATCGAAAAATCTAATTTTCAACTCGTTTTAAATCCCTCGGATTACTCGTAGTGCGTGTGACTAAATAGGCTTTCGATTTATGTTGGCCGTCTATAATTAACCAATTATAGAACGATCATGAGTGGCACCTAGTAGTACATCATGACCCCCAATTAATCGAAAGATCAACGGTTGACCTCAGAAAGAATTCTGAAACCCTTCAGCAGCTCTAATGAATCGTGCCTCATTCCCTTCACCATCTTATACCCACTTGGTTCAGGACACGGTCTATGTGTGTCAGTCCCCACTAGGCTGACTACGTCACACCTAGCCCAAGTAATGTCTTTCTCGTCCAACGGATTCTAATTACTCTCATGTTTCCTAGAGTTTCATACTCGGAACATCTTATGCTCTGGCCAGAGGCTTCAAGTAACAATCCGACGATAGGCCTTGGGTATACATCTCCTCGCAAGGAGTGGTGAATCCTTTGTAGGTTGTTCAAACATCTTCGGGTACTTCGGCTTATACCCAACAATCCTGGGTCCACACCTCCTTAGAGATGCTTGCTTAAGATGTCAAAGTATAAGTCTCCGTGACCAAGATGACTTGAACACCGCAAGTCAAAGGAACATCGCACTTAAGCTGCAGTAAGAACTTCATTAACATATCTACATGTAGATTCTCATATGAAGTTTTACAGCCAGTCACTCCAATGAACTAGTTCCCTTAACTAGCATCCATGTTTATCTCCGGACATCCCAATGTCACCAGCCAGTGAGAATCAACTGATTAGAGAATAACCCATGCTAGTCTCAACAGAATTGATAGTGTCCGTATTTATCAATTCATCGACTAGGGACAATTTCAATACTTCACAATTGCACATGTAGAGATAATCACTAGTTGTGAATTCATCACAAATTCTCTCATGCTGTGAATTGTATTGCGGACATTCAGTAAATGAGTTCAAGATCTCAATCAAATACATGAACATGTATACTCAAATAGTGAATATTCATTTATTAAAATAAATGATTACAATCATAAGGCGATTGCCTTAGGACACTTCTCTCATATCACTAACAGGATGGACATTGTGGGTCCGTTCCTGATCAGGCCTCAGTAGAAGAAGTTCTTGTTGGTGCTGGTCGACTACTTCTCCAAATGGGTTGAAGCGGAACCGCTTACGCACATCATGGAAGATGTCGTGATGAAAATCCTTTGGAGAGATATAGTCTGCAGGTACGACATCATCTATAAGTTGGTGTTAGATAACGTTAGACAATTTGCAGGGCATAAACTCAAAGAATGGTGTGAAGGATTGGGTATTCACCAAGCCTTCACTTCAGTCGCATATCCCCAAGGCAATGGCCTAGCAGAAGTCCTCAACCGGGAGATCATTAGGGGACTCAAGATAATGCTTGACCACATCGAAGGCAGTTGGGTTGATGAGCTCCCAAGTATTCTATGGTCATACCACACCACTCCCAGAGAAGGAACATTCCAGAGCCCTTTCAATCTGTTATATAGAGAAGAGGAGGTAATCCCGGTGGAGATAGACGATGAGTCTATCTAACGACAGCACTACAACAAAGAAGACAATGATCAAGAACAGCTGATTGACTGGGACCTGGTGTCAGAGGTACAAGACAAGGCAGTCACCCGACTAGTTGCATATAGGTAGCGTATACGGCAAACGTACATTCGCCAAGTCATCACCCGAACATTCCAAGTCGGAGAAAAGGTCTAGAAGAGAATCAAACCGGTCAGCGATCTCGAAAAGCTCGAGCCGTAGTGGGGTGGACCCTACACTATCGTCAAAAAGCTCGTTGGAGACAGTTACTATCTACCAGACGATGAGGGCAAAGGCTGGAGAGGCCATGGCATGGGAATCACCTTCAGCCATATCATACTCGGTGAGACATGTGAGAAATATCTATGTATACTTGCATGCGCATTTGTATTGCTTTGCAGTGTCAATAATAAAAGAAACAACTGAAATGTCTCATCAATGCCCGGTGCGATAGCTAACCCTACTATCTCGTGGTGCTGTGGATGCCCGAGATGAGTAGGTCTGGTCATGGTGCTGCGGATGCCCGACCAAGAGCAGCAAAACCCTACTATCTCATGGTGCTGCAGATGCCCGAGATGAGTAGGTCTAGTCGTGGTGCTGTGGATGCCCAACCAGGAGCAGAAAACGCCCTATTATCTCGTGGTGTTGCAGATGCCCGAGATGAGTAGGCCTGGTCGTGGTACTTCGGATGCCCAACCAGGAGCAGCAAAAACCCTACTATCTCGTGGTGCTGCGGATGCCCGAGAAGAGTAGGCCTGGTCGTGGTGTTGTAGATGCCCGACCAAGAGCAGAAAAACCCTACTATCTCATGGTTCTGTAGATGCTCGAGATGAGTAGGCCTGGTCGTGGTGCTGTAGATGCCTGACCAGGAGCAGCAAAAACCCTACTATCTCGTGGTGCTACAGATGCCCGAGATAAGTAGGCCTGGTCATGGTGCTGCGGATGCCCGACCAGGAGCAGAAAAAACCCTACTATCTCGTGGTACTGTGGATGCCCGAGATGAGTAAGCCTGGTCGTGGTGCTGTGGATGCCCGACCAGGAGAAGAAAAAACCCTACTATCTCGTGGTGCTACGGATGCCCGACCAGGAGCAACAAAACCCTGCTATCTCATGGTGTTGTGGATGCCTGAGATGGGTAGGTCTGGTCGTCGTGCTGTGGATGCCCAACCAGGAGTAGTAGAAACCCCACCAGCCCGAGGTGCTGCGGACGCCCAAGGTGATTAGGCTTGGTCGTAGGGACGAGAATACCCGACCCAGGGTTACTTAGCCTAAACCTGGAGTCGAGGAAGTGCTGCCGACATCAAAAACAGATTGGCCTGGTTGTCATATTGAACGGGTCGAGTCCTTTCCTTGCTCGCACAGACCCTTAGCCACACACTAGGGCTTCATCCCTCCGCTGATGTTAGGCATAGCGTGTGTAAGAAGGCCTACATGGGAGAAATAGCGAGGAAGAATACACAGTAAATTGGCTGCATGACATAGAAAATAAATGAATTTCATTTATTAGCGAAGGTTATACTTGGAGTGTATTCAATCATGCAAAGGAGACAAGTAATCGAAGAAGGAGACACAGAAGACGAATATGTTTCATTCAAATTCAAAGTACATTTTCAAGAGTAAAGAAGAATAACAGGAAATGAAGCAGAAGAAATATATATTACAGGAAAAGGTATACTCAGAGTACTCAAGACAAGGGTACAAAAATAGTTCATTCAAAATTTTGGATTACATCCGAGGTGCATTTGAAAACAAAAAAGGAATACAAGGAAAATGTATATATACATCCAAAAGGTTAGCGCAGGCTTGGGAAGAGCTCCTATAATTCTTTGTCCATAGCGGGGAATTCATCCCAAACATGGCCAATGCTCATGAAGCTCAGGTCTACATCCGACTTTAGCACTTTGGCCTTCTGAAGCTGCTGGATGGCCCCATTAAAGCCCTATTTTAGGCATTTTAGGACCTGCCCAGCCAAAATGTCGCCAAATTCTTCGGACTGCAAGAACCTGGCCTTGAGCTCTGCCTCAACCTCTATCTGTCTGGATGCCTCCTCAACCTTGTGTTGTTGCAGTTCAGACACGGCTTCATCCTTAGCAGCCTTCAATCTGGACACCTCAGAAAACATCTGATCTCAATCTTCTAGGGCTTCCCTGAGCCTCTCTGAGGTGTCCAGCAGCTCCAAATTGTCCCAAGCGACGTCCTCCTGTAGGTCGGATATGTTACCAGCCACCACCTCGATCACAACTTCTTTCTTGGCCAGTGAGTGCGCCTGCTCTTGTATCTGACCATTTAGGACCTTTGCAGAGGACTTTAGGAGTTGGACGTCCCCGGATAGTTTCTTCTCCCTGGCCTGTAGTTGCTCTCGCTCCTGGGTTAGGAGGCGAACGTCATCAGAGAGGGCAGTGGCCCTCTCTGACAGTAAGCACTCCCGGTGGCGAGTGCTCAGGAGGGACGCTTCGGTGGTCTGGAAGGCGCCCAGGTAGTGGTCTACCATAGCAGGGAGATGCCTGCTGACCTCCAATTGTATCCGCCCCGACTCCTAAGCTCAGAAGACCTTGGCCTCCAGCTGGGCCACGCATCGGCGAAGGGCTCGGTCTCCTGCTCAGAAGACACCAACCTGTAGGATTAGTGTCGGTCGATAGAAAACTTGTCGAAATTTCATCATTTGTCTTTCTATCAGGGTTAGTACGCAGCGGAAGTAATAATAAACTAAAGAAAGACACAAGATAAATGACACGCAGGTTTTTACTTGGTTCCCAACCCCTCAGGGTCAGTACGTCCAAGGCCTAAGCACTCAATCGTGAGTCCACTAATGGTCTCCTTTCCAGACTTTTCGGAGGCAGAGAAACCCGTCTTACAGATCGAATTTACAAGCAAAAAGATAGTAAATGAAATATAATTCATAAATAAAATGCAAACCAAAATATAACTTGGCCAACTCTGGAAGTCTGAAGTGTCGCACACTTCTTCCCGGAGCCTCCTTGGTTGCAGAGCTTCATCTTAAGCATGTTTGCTTTGCACAGAATGACTTGGCGGATATGGAAGTTGATGTCCTGAGTTGAGGGGTCGAAGCCCCTTTTATAATAGCTTCTCGGGCACCCTAGAGGCATCTGAGGCACCTCAGTATGGTCAAACTTGATCCGTAATCGCGAACTTCGCATATGGGATAAAGGCTCCTTCCCAAGCGCCTCACACGACTCAGGCGCCTGTTAAGCCTCAGGTGCCTACCACGTGGTCAAAACTTGACCCGAGGTCACAGGCCTTCCCAAGCGCCTGATCCATACAGGGCGCCTGGGTTATCAGGCGCCTGACTTCATTCAGGCGCCTAGGAACCCTTTTCCCAGGCTTCTTGTTTTGTGTTCTACTTTCCTATCTTGCCTCCAACTCCAGGTACCTGCAAGACAACAAAACACACAAACAAAGCAAATAGTCTTAAGCCTTAGTTAAGTTGGTTTTGACTTCGGATTTCACCCGAAACCCTAGGTCGAACCGACGCTTAATGTTCCCTTTCCCGGGGAACGCATCCTCACCTACTCCACACTGGAGAAGTTGTGTTTGCCAAGCGAAATCTCCGGTTGGACTTTTGCTTAGCCTCCGAGAACCCGAATCTCGAGACGTTCAACCTCGACCCGTCTCTACTTCTGTTTGTGATCCCCGCTCGACTAAAGCTTTTGCCAACTGGGACCTCTGGCTGGACTTTTGCTCGACCTCCGAGAACTCAGATCTCGAGACATCCGACCTCGACCCATCTCTACTTCTATCCGTCATCCTCACTCGGCAAAGACTCCGTTGCCCAATCCCCGACCAGGACTTAGTGCCTAGTCCCTCGGACTAAGACTTCGTGCCCAGCTTCACTCACCAGGACTTAGTCCACCTAGCTTCACTTGCTAGGACCCAGCTTCACTCACCAGGATTTAGTGCCCAGCTTCACTCACCAGGACTTAGTCCAACCTAGCTTCACTCACTAGGACCCGACTTCACTCACCAGGGTTTCTTTCACCAAAATCACTTCTTTTCTAGTCATCATGATCCTGACTAGACTTCCTTCAATCTTCAGTTAAATATAATTTCACACCTCAAGTCCAGTGCGGTTTAATCCCTTGGTCAAACTAACCAACCCTGGGTTTTGGTTCACTCTGCCAAACATCAGATCTTGTTTAGCTAACCCTTTGTCAACCTGATCAAACCTGGGTTTACCCTACCAAACATAAGGTCCTGTTTGGTTTAACCCTTGATCACTTTGACTAACCCTTACCTTGTCTAACATATATTGTTACTAACTTAAGTATATTGTTAAACATCAAAACCCTAGAGGATGACTGTTCATCACTGATGCATTTTGCACCAACACCCTTTTTGATGTTTGACAATAACTTAAGTTAGATTAGGTCTTTTGGTTCTAGGTTTAATACTTTGGGAGAAATCGAAAATAATCTAACTTAAGCCCTCTCTCTCCCTTTGTCACACATCCAAAAAATGAAAAATAATTTGCACCAACAATGAGATTTTTGAAAAAAAATGTAACTTCAGCCTTTTCCCCTTTTTAAGATAATTTATCTCCTCCTTTTGAAAATATTTAAGATATATATATATATATATATATATATATATATATATTCTAAAAAAAGATTTTCAAAATGCTCCCCTTTTTAAAAAGTTAAGTACTTGTTCTAAAAAAAAATTTAAATGCCACTAAGTACTTTTTAAAAAATTATTGCACCAACAATATATGACTATAAAATGAACTTTCCTAAGTCTGACACAATCCTAGGAATCTTGTTGACCACAATAAAATTTCTATGTGTCTTAGAGATTTTCCATAAATAAATTTTTTATTTTAGAATAATAATAACTTTCTTTTTTTTGAAAAATAATAACCTTCTTGATTTGGTTTCTTTTCCAGTCTGACGCAATCCTAGGAAACCTTGTAACTACAAGAAAATTTTCCTAAGTGCCCTGGAAATTTTTCCAAACTCAAGTAGAGATTATTTTCAAAGATATTCAAAAAGATAGAAAGATTTTCAAATAAATTTTGGAAAATGATAGTATAATATTTTCAAAAGTAAATATTTTTGAAGAGATAGTGTATATATTTTGAAAACCTCTAATTTTTCTTTTAATCTGAACCTCCCTCTAAACCTGACACAGTCCTAGAAAGCTTGTTGACCGCAAGTTAATCTTCCTCTAACTCGTAGGGTTTGATTCAAACGAAAAGAGTTATCTAATAATTTTTCAAAAAGTAATCAGAAAACAGAATCAATTTCTTTTGAGTAGGACTCCCCCTAAACCTGACATAATCTTAGGAATCCTTATAGATCATAAAGAATATTTCCTATGTGTCTTTAGAGTTCATCTAAATCAAAAGAACAATTAGCACATTTTTTAAATGCATTTTGAAATATTATATTTTTCAAGAAAAAATTTTTGGAAAATATTTTGAATGACATAATAAGTTTTTGAGAAAATAATTTTTGAAATGCATTTTGAAATGATGATGATTAAAGCACAACGTATTTTGGAAAGATATAAATTTTTGAAAAGAGTGAATTTTTGAAAAATAGTTCTCTGAAAATAAGAATCCGCAAAAATAAAAACTCCCCCTGAACCTGACACCTTCTGGCTACCCTTATTAACTACAAGGACCTCTACCTAAGTGTCTTAAGGGACTTTAGTGTTGACCTATAAGGTTTGTGTCTAAGTGTGTAGGTCAAATAATTTTTGAAAAGATGTATAAATTTTTGAAAAAGTATTTTATAGATATGCAATCAAGCAAGCATGAAATTCATAAAAACATTATTATGTTTAAACACTATTTTGAAAATAGATTTTAAGAAAATACCCTAATAATTTTAAAAACATTTTGAAAAATATTTGTCAATTAATTAGTCCTTAACATCTCACTCATTCTAAGTGTCGCAGTACAAGCAAGCACAGTTGCCTTATGGGTATTGTGAGATGCTTGAATAATTTTTCTCAATTTAATTTATAGATTGCTTAACCTTGAGTTAGATTCGAGTTTAATCAACTAGTAGCTTAAAAGTATTTTTCAATAATTGGATTACAGGTCTTGGTGAGGCACAGAGGCCTTCTTTGGTCGTAGCCTTATTGGATCATCAACCCTTTCCTTAGACAAAGCCTTTTAAAGAACGAATATTTTTAATTCACTTTTTGAAAAACTCTGGTCTAACTAGTCTAGGATGTGGCGAGGTAGCTTCGGCTAGTTCCACTTAGCTAGGCCAAGCTTCCCTAACGTACTATCATCTCGCCCCACCCTGGTACTAGGTTAGGCAAGTATCAACCAATCTTTTTCCTATCTAACCGTTCTAAATTATGCAGAAAAGTAAACATGAATGACATGACAATTATATAAGAAAAAGTGAGCAGATGCATGGACATGGCATTTATGCATGAGTCAATCAAGTCAAGTAATTTTATTAGGTTTCTAATAATGTATCAAATTCTCGATTTGATACATACTGTGTGAACCCGCGAATATGTTAACCCACTTTGACATATTTATTGTTATTAAATTGATTGTTCCAGTTGAGTAAAATTTTATTTAAATTTCATATCTAAAGGTAATTAATTGAATTTAGTTCGTGGATTGTGTTGAATTAAGGAATGAATTTGTTATTGATTAATTAAGATTTAAGATTTTAAGTTGTTAAAAAGATTAAATTCTAAAGAGTTAGTTACAATTTAAGTTATTAAGGATTAATTACATTTTGAGTTATTATGAATTAATTAAAGTATAAATCATTAAAAATTAATTAAGGTTTAAATTATTAAGAATTAATTCATGTTTAAGTTATTAAAAATTAATTAATGTTTAAATTGTTAAGAATTAATTAAAGGTTAAATTATTAACAATTATCTAATGGTTAAATTGTTAAGAATTAATTAGAGTTTAAATTATATGAGTTAATTAAGGTTGAAATTATTAAGGAATTAATTAAGGGTTAATTATTTAAGTATTAATTAGGATTAAAATTATTATGAATTAATTATGATTAAAATTACTAATTATTAATTAGGATTAAAATTATTAAGAATTAATTACGATTAAATTTTTTAAGAATTAATTAGAGTTAAAATTAATTTATTAAAGTTGTTAAGAATTTTGTGTCTAGTTGCATCATTTCATTAGTTCAACAATTTCTGATTCATCTGGTATTTCTTTTGAATTTAATTTTTCAATTTTGTTTAATACCTCTACTTTATTTGATTTCTTGTAAGCCCTATTACATGTAGCTTTAATTCTAAGAAATTCATCTTCATCTTCATCTTCACAGTTATATTCAGAATTTAAAATTGCATCATTATCTTCATAGTGGGTAGAATAATTTTCATAACTATTAATTAAAGTTGTATTACTATATTCAAAAGTAGTAGAATTGTTAATTAAGGGTAAACTATTATCCTCAATATTATCTTCATAATCGAATTGAACATTAATTTCAAGATATTGGGATTATCAACAATAAATTCATTATTATCCTCAGAATTGTCATAATTAACAATAATATTACCATTATACTAAGAGTTGTTAGATTTAATTGAAATATTATCATTAATTAAGTTATTATTATCATCCTTAACATTCTCAGAATTATTAGAAATTAGAGTAATATTATTAATTTCAAAAATTTAGCATTAATATTAAAGATTAAAGAGGTAATATCTGATATTTTACTATTGTCGATATTTGGTAATTTGTCATGCAATATATTAAGTTGACTATGCAAAAACTCTAATTTATCAGAAAAATTATCTAAATTGTCAGAATGATGTAACTGTGCATGAATTTGAAAATTATTGCTCAAATTAATTTTTAAACCTTAGTCGGACACTGGTTCTTGTAGTGTCCGTGCTTTTGACATCTGAAGCAGTGGATATGGCTCTTGTCCCTCCGGACTCCTAGCGCTGGTACCTCCTTTGCCGCCAGTGGTGATGATCGAGTCTTACAAGTAGGACACTGGTTTTTATAGTGTCCTTTCTCCCTGCACTTAAAACATATAATATGAAATTTGACATAATTTAAAAAAATACCTGAATTCACCCTTGCTCCCCCTCAATTCCTGGCATCTTTGCTCCGTCGGCTGTTAGTCCGGTGAAGAGCTTCCAGGCTCTGATACCACTTGTAGGATCGGTGCCGGTCGATAGAGGGGGGGTGAATATCGACTCGTCAAAACTTGTCATAATTTCATCATTTGTCTTTCTATCAGGGTTAGTACGCAGCGGAAGTAATAATAAACTAAAGAAAGACACAAGATAAATGACACGCGGGTTTTTACTTGGTTCCGAACCCCCAGGGTCAGTACGTCCAAGGCCTAAGCACTCAATCGTGAGTCCACTAATGGTCTCCTTTCCGGTTGGCAAATGCAACTTCTCCAGTGTGGAGTAGGTGAGGACGCATTCCCCTAGAAAGGAAACATTAGGCGTCGGTTCGACCGAGAGTTTTAGGTGAAATCCAAAGTCATAACCAACTTAACTAAGGCTTAAGACTATTTGCTTTGTTTGTGTGTTTTGTTGTCTTGCAGGTACTTGGATTGGAGGCAAGATAGGAAACAGAACACAAAATAAGAAGCCTGGGAAAAGGGGTCCCAGGTGCCTGAATGAGTCAGGCGCCTGATAACCCAGGCGCCCTGTATGGATCAGGCGCCTGGGAAGGCTTGCGACCTCGGGTCAAGTTTTGACCACGTGACAGCGCCTGAGGCTTAACAGGCGCCTGAGTTGTGTGAGGCGCCTGGGAAGGAGCCATTATCCCATACGCGAAGTTCGCGATTACGGATCAAGTTTGGTCGTATTGAGGCGCCTCAGAGGCCTCTAGGGCGCCCGAGAAGCTATTATAAGAGGGGATTCGACCCCTCAACTCAGGACATCAACTTCGACATCCGCCAAGTGATTCTGTGCAAAGCAAACACGCTCAAGACAAAGCTTTGTGACCAAGGAGGCTCCAGGAAGAAGTGTACGGCAATTCGGACTTCCAGTGTGGTTTAATCCCTTGGTCAAACTAACCAACCCTGGGTTTTGGTTCACTCTGCCAAACATCAGATCATGTTTGGCTAACCCTTTGCCAACCCAATCAAACCTAGGTTTATCCTACCAAACATAAGGTCCTGTTTGGTTTAACCCTTGATCACTTTGACTAACCCTTTCCTTGTCTAACATATATTGTTACTAACTTAAGTATATTGTTAAACATCAAAACCCTAGAGGATGACTGTTCATTACTGATGCATTTTGCACCAACACAACCGGCCCAGGGCAAGACACTCGGGTGCAGCCTGAGACAAGAAAAACAAATGTTAGAAAGCAGGGTGATAAGCTAAAGCAAGGATACTAAAGGATTTACCTGGAGGAGAGTCTTGTACAGGGTGTCGATGACCCCAGCTGAGGGCTCCCCTCCAAGGGATGTAGCATGCTCCTCGAGACTCCTCAACACAAGGCCTTGGCTCCGGGGACATTGCATTATTGGAGTGGACCCGAAGCCGTGAGGAAGCTGGGGCAGGAGGTGCGGTGGAGAAGCCAGTACGTTCGAGGGATCGGGCGCTCCATCGTCTGTGCTGGAAGATGCCTCGTTGACTAGGCCTTTCCCCTCTGGTCGTTCCTTGAGCTGGATGGGCTAGCGGCCTGCGGTCGCTGCCTTCTCATCCGCCGCCACCTTGCGTCGCAGACGGGCGCTGGTGAGCAGGGGCTCCCTCGATCTCACCCCCTTGCCCTTGAGGCTTCTGGAGGCCTCGGAAACTCTGGGGTGGACCTCTACCTCGCCAGCAGGTACCGCAGCAGCCAGTGACACTTGCAGGTAGTGCATGGATAGAGGAACAGAGTCCTCATCATTCGTCGCCACCCTGGTCGGGCGAGTTCTTTTCCGTGGATGCGTTGGGGAGGTCGTAGGCTTCCGTCGTTGGTCTTCGGGAGTGTTTTTCTCCTCCACCCCCTCCTCGGCTGGCAAGATTAGACGCGGCCTCTTGACAAGCGGTCGGCTAGCTTTCCCTGAGGGTGGGCAGCTCGCCTTCTCCGTAGGCTTGGGCGCCGCCACTGAAGCAGAGGGTGGCAGGGCCTTGTCACCTCCTCCCTCCGCAGCAGGAACGGGAGATGGCACCACCTCCTTAATGCTGAAGGGATTGATGGTGGTTTGCTCCTCATGGGGAACCTGCTCAGAGCCTTCAGAGGACTCTGCTGTAGAGGAAGGAGCAGCAGGGGGAGGGGTCAGGGCTTGTTCGTTGGCCAACTCCCACTTGAGGAGCTTGTTCATAGCTCGAGACAACATGATGTCCTCTGCAATATAAAAACAACAAAACATCAGTTAGAATCAACAAGCATATAAAGAAGAAAATGGACTTACTGAGGCTACTGCCAAGGCTGGTAACTTTGGGACTGATCCTAGCCTGGTACAGGAGCTCCTCGCAGGAAACCAAACTGGGTCCATAAAACTCCATCCCAACCAGAATACTTCTGGCCCGCTGGTATCCAGGATCTTGTTGGAAATCGCCTAGGTCAGGCGGCGAAGGCAGATCCTCGCGCCAGCGGATTGGACAACATGGGCGCTCGGCGAGTTGAATGAAGAAGAAGCGCTCTTTCCATCCCTTATGGGAGGAAGGGAGGTTTCCAACGAATTTATGGCTTGGACGGGCGATGAAGCTAAAGGCCTCATTAGAAGCTAAGCTTGGGAGAAAGAAATAATGGAAATAACGGGGGGTCAAGGAGATGTCAAACAATTTGAAGATTACAAATGCCTCGCTCATCTGAGCGAAGGCATTCGGGGCCATCTGATGCAAGGGCACATCAAAATACTTGGAGATGGCCATAAAGAACGAAGGGATTGGGAAACGAAGGCCGAACTCTACCTGCCCTAAAAAAAAGTGAAGAAGCCTATGGGAGGCTCGACAGGAGACTGTTCAAGGTCGGGAGCCCTAACTTCCAAGTTTGCTGGAATGTCGTAGGCCTCACAGGCGGCGCTCAGCATGGCGAACTTGAGCTTCGATGAACTGACCTCATACCACTCAGGGTGATAAGCCTGTTCCCCTTCGGGCTTTCCCTTCTTCTCTTGGTCTCCTTTCCCCTTTCCTTCCTTACCCATGTCCTCGAATGAAGGAAGGAGAAGAAGATGGAAGGTAAATGGGACTTACGCGTCGAGAAGAAACCCTAGTGAAGGAAGATGTTGATAGACGGCGGTAGGGTGTGCAAGCTCTGATATTCGATAATGCAGGAACACAGGAGGATGCTTTCGTTTCCTCTTTAATAGGGAGGAAGCCGCCCTCATGTGAGCAATCGAGGCGTGACACATGGACGGTGATGTCCGCCCATCTCGAGGCGTCGCCACCCTTTATGACCGTCGGTTGGTATGACCCTGCAGTGCATGTCAGATGAAGATCGTGAAGAAAAGATATGTCCACGTGGCGATGCCTTACTCGTTGAAATGTCTCCTCGCCATTAAGAGACTCCATGCGCTTTTAATGGGTGATAGACGACTATCATTACCTTGCCATGGAATGCACAATGACTTTTAGACTAATCCAAAAGACCGCCTTGGGCCAAGGAACGAATGTTTCAATTCCTCGGACCCTATAAGCCGCCAAAGGAGATGTTATGGACGCATGGACTCGCGGATACATAGCTTCCCTTCGTTGCACCACCAGTCTAATCAGTCAGCCACACTTTCTTCGATTAGACTTGAAGGGAGGGACTTGTGATGGGGATGTACCTCCCAGTGTGGATGCGTCGCACGAGGAAGCTATGTAATATGGCCCACCAGGTCAGAGCCCTGAGGACAGACCGAAACTACCTCGGAAGAGTGGAGCCGAGTCCCAAGGCTAAATCAACCATCGGGCTTCTGAGACCACCTCGGAAGAATAGATCAGATCCTCCGAGGTCAGATCGACGGTCAGGTTCCCGAGACCCTCTCGGCAAAACGAACAGAGGCCCCGAGGTCAGCTCGGGAGAGATGACCCCGAAATCTACTTGGGAGAGTGGAGCCCAACGATCAATGCATCAGACAATCTGACGTCAAGTAGTCATTCCTTTTTCCAGAACAGGAAGGTCATCAATTAATCATTGTCCGTACGCGGCAATTAAGGCCTTAATGATCGCGGAAGCCATTACCAAAAGCTATCAAGTAACCGATGATTAAGGAACGTGGAGGAGAACGTGGGGCCACGTGTGATCGAAACCTCAGGTATATAAGGTGTTCTGGCATCCAGGTATAGGTATGTATTTTTTTGAACTTACACAAATTGGGATTCCTCGTTATCCTCCGAAAAGGAGAAGGATTCTGACTTGAGCGTCAGAGTGAGCTCCGTCGGAAAACCTTCCGGTGTGTTCCCATTGACGCTCATGTTAATCTCACAGGGCGCGATTGTCTTCTCCCCGTCATCGTCCTCGTGGGCTGCACTCTGGTGACTCGTCATCCGCATTGATTCCTTCCGGAACACATACCTTTGGTATATATGTTACGAGATATACGGAAAACCTAGTTTCAATAATACATCCAATTCTTTACTTCGTCTTCTTCACTCCGCTGACTTTCTTCTTCGCCTCTTCTCACATAAGTTCATCAATGAATATAATTCATAAATTTATGCTCTTATGTTATTAACAAATAATTTATAATCTTTATTTATGCGGTAAAAGATCATACATTAATCTCAGTCATCTCACATTGTTGACCTAATGATAATCTGTAGAGAGGTAAATTAAGAAATTATAGATGATTTCCATGAGGGAGGGTATGTCTATGGTACAATCTTTACTCATAAACATTAAAAAATTGAATAAATATGCGTTCAAATTTATTCGTTTAATATAATGAGTTATTTAAATTTATTTATTTCATTAAATAAATTTTTATCGAATTGAATATCAAACTGAGTAATGAATGTTTCATTTATAATCTTAACTAAAAACACAAATATTGTAGAGATAAGGACAAACTCTACTTGTTCAATGAATAAGACCAAGCACCTACACTTTCAAATATTTGAATAGGATCTATTCTATTATAGTAGTGTTTTGTTGAGACATCAGCCAAAATAAAATCAAATGATATTGACTATTTTATAAATTGAGAACAAAATGATAAATCTTTCTTTTTCGATCTAGATATCGATTTCAATAGAAAACACACACGGCTCTACTCTAAGAACAAAATGGAGCTACTATACCAATTAAGATGGTTAGATATATGTCTATATCACCTATATCACATTAATACAGCGATAATTCTAAAGCCAACCTCTGGTTTGATGGTGCAATAACTCTTCCACCGGTAGTTGGCATCTGATCCGACTAGTCAATTCGATCTATCAACTTTATGAAACTAAAGCTTAATCAAATCCATTTAGATTAGTGGTAGAAAACTTCATTTTAATCGAAATATAACTCGACTCCATCTGAAAAAGAACATGATCTCATTGAGAGTTGAGACCATTAATTCGTGAAGTGGTTGTACTTTGTTCACTAATTCATTATCATGGTGTTCTACCTCAGTCTCATTCAAGAAGATAAACATAATGTGTTATAGTTGTCGAATATTATTCATTCAAATAGTGAATTAGTTGGGGTGGGCATCCCAATTATCGAATTGAACCAAAAATATTTATTATGAATTCATAGTAAGTATGAAAAATAAAAGCTAAATAATGTTTTAAATTTTAATTCAAATTAAACTAAATCAAAATCAAATTAATTTTTTAAAATGGAATATTCCATTTCATTGGGGAGGTTAATTTTTTAATTTCTAAATATACTTAAAGAATTTTCTCGCAACCAACAATGCGTTGGATTATTTAATATTGAAATATTTAATAATTTTGCCTCCCCGCCACAATACCGTTGAAGTATTTAATATTGAACAATTTAATAAAATGACAATAATTTTGTCCCAACCAACAACACTGTTGAATTATTTAGTAGAATGATAGATAATGTGACTATTTACTTTAAAAAATAAATGGATAATACTTTCTAATTTCTATTTTTTTTAATCATTCAATCTATTTGGAGATATATTTTTGAAGAAAATAAAAAAGGTGAAGGATTTGAAAATATTTATCTAACATTTTTATTAATTGGAATAGCTTTCTTCAAAATTAATTGAACATTAATATTTTATACAATCTATTAATTATAGATAAATGGAAGTGAATTGAAGAGTGAATAGAAAATGACTGTAGCTAATGTGTACATGTGATCGCGATACACACGATGATCTGATGTCGTCCGAATCAAACTATGTCTAAAGATGTGAACCCGCAGGGTCGCGATAATTGAGATCTCGCCGGATTGACGTGAATGCGACGAGATCATAATTGCGGCGATTCCCGATGAGTCACCATCTTCTTAGACATAGTTTGATTCGGACAGTGACAGAAGCGCGGTGGTATCCGATCGGCGATCGGACGTGTATACAATAACTGCCACGTCATTCACTCTCCCATTCACTCTCCCAAATTCACTCTCCCTATCATTACTCTTAATTATATTATGTTATAATAATTTTTGATCAAGTAATTTTGACATCAATATAATTTTGATTACAATTATTTAGTAATTTTTAATATATTAAAGTTTTTTATAAATAAAAGCTACGATAACAAATGAGAACTAAATGGGACCTTTATGATTTGTCGCCTATATTCTTTCAATATCAACGAATTAATTGCTCTACATTGTCGGTGTTGGTAATTAATGCCAAAACCAAATTCTACGAACACATTAAATTAGTCCTTAAATAATTCCTTAATTATTGGTCCCAACAAAAAGAAGTAAAATTAAATATTAATCTTCACTGTTATCCTAATTATTTCAACACCCTCCCCTTATTTATTAGGATGTAATGGGCATGACCACCCCCATTAGGTTGATCTTCACTGTTATCCTAATTATTTCAACACCCTCCCCTTATTTATTAGGATGTAATGGGCATGACCACCCCCATTAGGACAACCTTCGAACCTGGACAATCTAATCTAATCTTCATTCCGCCAATCCAAATGTCATATTGCTTATAATGACAACCATCTTTGCTTTATATATATATATATATATATATATATATATATATATACACGAATTTGATCTCCTACGGATCAAGTGCGCGACAACGGCTGATCGGTCACGTACGTCAACGGATTTACCGCTACCCCTAGTGAATAGAGAGGTTAGAATAGAGAGGATCGGTCAAAACTTACTGATGGACCTACCATATCTGGATTTCTGAAAACTCCATATGAATAGAGAGGTTAGAGGTAGGAGATGATGTTTTAGGTGTCCAAACATCTATATATTAGATATCACCAATCAAATAGGAGTAGTTTAGAAATATCAGTGAGTTTTGACCAAAATCCACTGATGGACCTCCCATATCTGAATTTTTGAAAACTTCATATGAATAGAGAGCTTAGAGGTAGGAGATGATGTTTTAAGTGTGTAAACATCTATATATTAGATATCACCAATCAAATAGGAGTAGTTTAGTAATATCAGAGGGTTTAGACCAAAACCCACTGATGGACCTCCCATATCTGGATTTCTGAAAACTCCATATGAATAGATAGGGTAGTAGTAGGAGATGATGTTTTAGGTGTCCAAACATCTATATATTAGATATCACCAATCAAATAGGAGTAGTTTAGAAATATCAGTGAGTTTTGACAAAAACCCACTAATGGACCTCCCATATCTGGATTTCTGAAAACTCCATATGAATAGAGAGGTTAGAGGTAGGAGATGATGTTTTAGGTGTCCAAACATCTATATATTAGATATCACCAATCAAATAGGAGTAGTTTAGAAATATCAGTAGGTTTTGACCAAAACCCACTGATGGACCTCCCATATCTGGATTTCTGAAAACTCCATATGAATAGAGAGGGTAGAGGTAGGAGATGATGTTTTAGGTATCCAAACATCTATATATTAGATATCACCAATCAAATAGGAACAGTTTAGAAATATCAGTGGTTTTGACCAAAACCCACTGATGGACATCACATCTATGTTTAGGCCCTCCTAGCGTGACTTCAGACCCTGCGTTTTAATCTTAAATTAAGTGTTTTGATAGGTTCTTTTATATATTAATATATTTTTAAAATAGAAAAAAAATTTGAGTCCACGTCGGGCCTGAATCAAAAGATTTCAGGCCCAACGTGGGCCTGAATTCAATAGATTTCAGGCCCACATTTTTTTTATTTCTGTTTTTTTTGAAATATTTTTACGTTTTTTTTATTTCTGCAAACGTTTTTTTTTTGAATTTTTTTATATATTAATATATTTATTAAATATTATTTAATATATTAATTTCTATTAATCAAATATAAAAATTATTTATTTATATTTTTAAATCACGTTGGATGAGCTATTTTTAACTTAAATATTTTTTTAATTTTTACGGTCAATTTCATAATATATTATTTTAAAATAAAAGTCTGAAAAAGAACGTGCGGACGTCTCGAAATTTGTTACAGAGAGAGAAAGAGAAAGACAACAGTTAGAAGGAGGGGTATAAGAGGAAGTTCACATAAAGGCCTGCGCCCTTTGGTAAAATAGAAGTCATGGTACGTCCTTTGGTAATTTCCGATGTTTAGGTACACCCTTTGGTAAATTACCGATATATATATATATATATACATGATTTTGATCAAGTGCGCGGTATATATATATATATACACGATTTTGATCAAGTGCGGACCGCGCCCTGTGAACCGCGTGCGGACCACGTTGCCTGATCGGTCAAGCACTTGCCTGACCGATCAGGCAAGTTCTGATCGGTCAGGCAAGTGCCTGACCGATCAGGCACGTTGACCGTTCAGTCGCCGACGGGTTCACCGCTACCCCTAGGGTTCATCGCACCCCCCGGGTTATAGTTTTGTTCGGGGGCGGCGGCCGAAGGCCGCCGCTAGTGTCTGATCGACGATCGAAGGCGCCGGCGAGTTGGGACACGGGAGCGCAACGCCTCAGACCGATCAGGGAACTCCCTGATTAGTCTAGCACCGGTCCGCACGCGGTCCGCAGCAGATCATTTATATATATATATATATATAGTTTTGTTATGCTTAAGACCTCACCGTGCAAATTTCGTGCAAACTTTAATAACTCAAATGGGAAGACTAAACCCTAACGGTAATTACAAGAAATAAAATAAAATAAAAAATAAAGAAAAATTCAAATACTCTAGGTTTGCATGAGTTTGCACAGGGCGGTCCTTAGCATAAAATGTCTTTATATATATATATATATATATATATATATATATAAAGAGAGAGAGAGAGAGAGAGAGAGGGGTTAAATGGTTAGAATTTAATCGGTTAGAATTTTTTATAATTTTTAAATCATTATTAAAGATGTCTAAATTCAATTATATACTTTCCTATTTATTTTAATATTAAATTATATTTTTTTATTTATTTTCATATTAAATTATATATTTTTCTATTTATTTTCATATTAAATTAATTTTTTAACTTGTAAAACTCCATTATGAATTTTTTAAATAATTTTTAGATCATTATTAAAGGTATTTAAATCCAATTATATTCTTTACTATTTATTTTCATATTAAATTATATCTTTTCCTATTTATTTTCATATTATATTAATTTTTTATTTATACAAATTCATTCCAGCTGGCTAGATTCTAGTCATTTAGAATTATCGCGCGTACGCCCACACACACATGTGCGCGCGCACACACACACAGAAATTTTATGCTAAGGACCTTAACGCGCAAACTCGTGTACACCTAGTGTATTTAATTTTTTTTCTTTATTTTTTTTAATTTTTTTTAATTTTTTGCTTGTGATTACCCCTAGAGTTTAGTCTTCCCATTTAGGTTATAGTATTAAGCACAAAAAAATTTCAAACCAAAGAAATAGTTAAGGTTTGCACGGAGTTTGCGCGGTAAGATCCTTAGCATACCAAAACTTATATATATATATATATATATATATATATATATATATATATATATATATATATATATATATATATATATATATATATATATCATGAGGACCTTATAAGGGTCATAGTGGGTGACGACTGCGTTGGCCAGCATACGTTAGCGATCTTTTCCTACATCATGCTCTCTCTTTCTTGCATGCAGAGACATTCTCTTTTCTACATGCAATGGTATTTCTCTCCCTTATATGCAAACAAGCTCCAAAATGTGAAACTAGCTTCATAATGTGAAGCTAGTTTTTATAAAGCTGGTTTAAAAAAAGGAAAAACTATCATAGACACTCTAATAGTAAACTCAACTTCCTCCTCAGTGTGTACGTTAGCAAAAATTTATTTAAACTCCCTACATATAAAGTTTTATTTTCTTCAACTACATATTTACCTAATTATCCTCAATTTTTTTAAGTACAAACAATCTGAAATAAGGTGTAATTCCTCCTAAATTCAGCATCATTTAACTAGAATCTAATATATTTTCTATCAAACTGAGTATGACTCAATTGATTCATCCTAAGCCAATTGATTAGTATGAACTCCTAATCAATTGATCAGACGGAAAAAGAGTTATACTCAATTTGATGGAACATATACTAAATTCTAATTTAAATGTGTTAAATTTAGGAAAAATTTATTTACTTTTGGACTTTTTGTACTTATAAAAATAAAAATGACGTTCTCTCATGACAAATACAACTAATCGATTATCGATCAATTTCTAATCAATCGGAGCTCCTCAATTGATTACTTCAATTGATTGGAGTAACTCTAATCAATTATGTGCAGTTCCGATCGATTCTCAATCAACTAAGTTTGAAAAAGAATCGTTTCTCGATTAACTGGGTTTGAAAAAAGAATTATACTCAATTTACTAAAAATAAACTAGATTCTAATTAAATGATATTGAATTTTGGAGAAATAATATCTCATTTTGGACATTTTATACCTCAAATTAATAAGAGCAATTAAGTAAATCGATATGGATTAAGGAGTTGAAGCAAATAAAACTTTGCATGTAAAGAGTGAAAATGAACTTTTTCTGACATGGGGACTAACAACAAAGTTTGAGATGTAAATGGGGATTTAAAAATAATTTACAATTAAAAAAACTAGCTTCATATTATGAAACTGGTATGAAGCTGGTTTTTTTTTATAAAGCTGGGTTTTTTAAACCAGCTTCACTATGATGCTAGTTTTATTATAATGAATTAAGTTGATTTGCATGTAGGAGAGAGAAATATCATTGCACATAGGAAAGAGAATGTCTCTGTATTCAAGAAAGAGAACGTATGATGCAAAAATGAGAACACTAATATGTGCTAGCCAGATTAGCCATCGTCCACTATCACCCTTATAAGGTCACCCAACACTCTCTCTCTCTCTCTCTCTCACAGACTCGTCCGCGAGACTGATTCAGGCGTTTGGATTCATTCCAGGCGACAATATAATGAGTTAAGAAATAAAATTTTTCTCTAGGATTCAGGCTTCCTTCTTGGATTATAGTATTCTAGATATAAAATTTTAGATGCTCACAGGGTATATTATTTGCATTTAAGATTTAAGAGTTGGGTTATAGTGTGTTTAAACTAATATAATTTTTACTCTAAGTTTCAAGCTTCTTTTTTGAGTTATAGTGTTCAAGATAAAAAAAGTTTAGATGTTCATAGGGTATATTATATGTATTTAGTGTTAGTATATGATAAAATAAATTATTTATGTAAAGGTAGAATTAATCTATGGTAGAATTAGTCTTTTAATTTGTTATTACTTGTCTATTCATATCTTCTTTTCTATGTACACCATGAATTTTATGAATACAATTATCTAGCCATCGTTTGTTTCTTCTTTCTCTTGTCACTTTCTCATTTTTTTGCATCGTCTTTTAGATTATATTTATATTATTTTCATGGTATCAGAGCAAGGTCTTGTCATGTCAAAATGTTTGAATTTGAAAGGATTTCATCGTCATCGTGGAGATTTATGATTTTCAGATGTCTGAAAGCCGATCATTGTGAGGCTTCTTCAACAATTTCTATGTTGTGGTTATTTTGATAAAAAAAAATTGACCCATTGCATCTGTAGAAAAATGATATTTTCTTGAGTTTCAACCATTAGATTGCCTTGAAATTGAGGACACCTTATTTGCACCCAGGGCTACATTTTGAACGATGGAGATCGAATTTTGAGTTCTTTAAATCCATCTAACGATTGAAAAATATGACTATTGATTCTGTCTTCTCTTTGAAAATCTAATAGTCAATCACAACAATGATTCCTTAATTTGGAGCATCCAACATTGTTGTAGTAGTTCCTTCTACAAACTTTAGAGTGACTCAATCATCCAATGCAACAATTGCATCTCTTGCTGAACAGTTTCAAAAATTCTTTACATCTCATCTACATGTCATCTCTACTTTTTCACACAAAGGTTTGCCTTCTACTATTTCTATGTTTAATTTGTCTCTGTTTAATGTTTATCATATTCCTTATTTTAATTTGAATCTTATCTCGATCGGTCAATTATGTGATTCTAGTTTCTCAGTTCCTTTTACTTCATCTTCTTGTTATGTGCAAAATCCATGACTCATAAGCAGATTGGGAAATGTCGTAGATAGAGAGGACTATATATATTAGAGCAACTTAAAGTTCCAGATGTTGCAGCTTCCAATATTGATTTATCATCCTTTCGGTTAAACTCTACTTCTTCTGATATTTATTTGTGGTATTCTCGTCATGGATATATTTTTTTTTCTCGTTCGAAATACTTAGCTTCTAAGAAAATTTAGGAGAATTACAAACTGATAATATTTCGGATTGTTATGGTTGCAAATTAGCAAAATTCTTCTCCTTACCTTTCTATAGAAGTATCTTTGTTTTTCTTACACTGTTTGAGTTGGTTCATTATGATGTGTGGGGTTCATCTTCGATTCGTACACTAGTGGATCCTATTAATATATTTTCTTTATTGATGATTGTACTCATTACACTTGGGACTATCTTATGAAACATCGTTCTGATTTCCTTAGTATCTATCATATGTTTTGTGCCATGGTAAAAATTCAATATAATATTGTTATTAAATATTTTCGATCTAATTTGAGTGGTAAATATATATCTAATCTATTTTCTGAACTACTTGCCTCATATAACACACATCATTAAAGTTATTATACTGATACTTCTGAACAAAATGGTGTTGCTGAAAGAAAATATAGACATATTGTTGAAATTGCATGTTCTATCTTGTTATCTGCAATGCTCCTAGCAAGTTCTTGGGGAAAGCTATTCTTACTGCAGTCTATACTATTAATAGAATTCCATTTTCTATTATATCTTGTTTGTCTCCTTTTGAAAAATTATATGGTTATGTTTCTGATTATTCTATCTTTAGAATTTTTAGATCCATATGTTTTGTCCTCTGTCCTCATGTTGAACGTAGTAAGCTTAGTTCTTGATCTGCTCTTTGTATTTTTCTTGACTATAGTGAGGTTCAAAAAGGATATAGATGTTATGATCTGGTTAGTCAAAAATTTTATCTCACGTCATGTTTTTTCTCTTGAACGCATTCCATTCTATTTCATTCCCTTTGATACTCCTAATTTTCGAAAATATGATCTCACTCATATTGATCATTTTTGCACCGATTTTGATGATAGGTTGTCTTATATCTCCCCACAATTAGACCACCTTAGTACCTCTTCTTCTAATGATGCTACTTGTAGGATTGACATTCATACTTCTGGTCATTAACTCCCTAATGTTCTCTCTGTTCCTACTGCTTCCCATAATGCTTCAGTGATAGTGGATCATTCTCCTCATTACCCTCAA
>JAGFNQ010003557.1:112287-248373 GCA_024364735.1 Boesenbergia rotunda
CTGTTCCGATCCCACTGGCTCCTCCTAGAAGCAGAAAGAGAGAAGCTGAATTGATGAGATTTTTAACCCCTTTTTTGGTAGAATTCGAAGTAAAGATTCAAACTTTTGGTGGAATGGAAGTAAAGATTGGAACTTTGAGATTAAGATTGAATTTTGGGTTGGAAAAAAGGCGAAAGAGTTTGATCACCGGTGATGATGGCGGTGAGGTGGGAGGCGTCGACGCCGGCGGTGACCTGCTCGGCTGTGGACGCGGATCCGAACCCGCTAGGACCGGGAATGCCCGTTGCCAGCCGGAAGAGTCCCATGGTCGCCGGCGGCGTGGTGGTGAACGGAGATGTGGAAGGCGAGGAAGGATGGCGAGGGGGTATTTATGATGAGAAGGGGAGAGGTGCGGTGGCGGTGCCGCGGTGGGGTGTGGACTCTTCGCGGTATAAATTTGGGCGGAAAAAGTGGGTGCAATTAAATTTTGCCCCAGCTTCTCGCCACTCGATTATCGGTTACGTGGCAGATAAACCCGCGTCATGGATAGGACCCGCTTTGTGGAAACATCAGGGGAAATAAGTAATATATTAACATTTTATTATCTAAATTTTCCTGCAAAAATGTTAATGTATAATTACATGACATTTTATAAAAATATTAATTTATTAATTTTAGTTTAAAATACTTTTTTACTATAATGATCAAGTAAAAATATAATGAATGTAGCATACATTTACATCTTATTAAATTGTTAAAAATTCTTGCTAGATTTCAAAAAAAAAAAACTATTATAAATTATAATGTGTAACTCAAATGTAACAAAACTCCATGCCAATTTTGCCACGATCTTATGAAAATTTTAATTTTGACACATTTGTTATTAAAAAACATTTAACCAACTATTTAGTGAAACTATTAAATGGTGAAAAAAAATGAAACCTTGAATTGAAACTCAAATATCATAAATCTTCAAACAAAAAGGATTCTTTATTGTCACCTAAGTAATGAAACAATTTAATGGTTAGGAAATGATATATTATAGACAAAGGGATGTCATTATTATTTGATAAACGTGATAGAAGCGCCTAGATTTTAGCGATCCTATTATTTTTTTTTCTTTTTGATTTTTTTCCTTAAATTTTAAATTTTAAATGAAAATAATGTAAATATAATTTAAAAGACGATAAAAAAAAGAAAAAAGAGACAAGAGAAAAAAAGAGAATAAATGATGACTAGATAATTATATTTATTAAACTTAGAATTTATAAAGAAAAAGAGATATAAATAAATAAATAATAATAAATTAAAAGAGATTAATTCTAATTGTACCTACCCATACATAATTAATTTATTTTATCATAGACTAGCATCTCCCTCAAACTCACCATGCTTTAACAGAAAACATCGAGAGTTTGTTAATCAAAAACTGAAAACGTGTAGTGGAATGCGACTTAGGTGAGCAAGTTTGTAATTTGCATAGAAGATGAAATAAACGGCTAAGTGATGATATCATTCTGATAGTGATGGCGAGTGAGACGGCAATCAATTTCGATATGCTTGGTGCATTCATGAAAGACAGAATTGTGAGCAATTTAAATAGCACTAGAGTTGTCACAATGTATAGGGATAGAGTTCAAGAGAAAAACACTCATATCAACAAATAACCAACACACCCAAACAATTTCAGTAGTAATAGAAGTCATAACATGATATTCTACATCGGTAGAAGAATAAGAGACAATATTTTACTTTTTACTCTTCTAAGATATAAAAGAATCTATCAAGAAAATACAAAATCCTATGATGGACTTACGATCTATAAAATCACCACCCCAATCCGCATCTGAATAGTCATGTAGCTCTAAGGTAGAAGTGAAAGGATAAAGAAGACTAGGAAACTGGGTACCTCGAAGATATCGAAGAATGCGAAGCACAACTCCCTAATATACCGAAGTGGGGAGAAACAACAAACTGGCTAACAATGTATACAACATAAGCAATGTCAAGTCTAGTGATGGTAAGATACATTAGACAACCAACTAGAGTACGATATAGAAAAGGATCTAGCAAGAGAACACCATATTAGTAGATGAGTACTGAGCATTAATTTCAAACGGAGTATCAACAGAGCTCCCTAGTGTACTGAAGTGGGAGAAACAACAAACTGGCTAACAATGTGTACAACATAAGCAATGTCAGGTCTAGTGATTGTATGATACATTAGACTACCAACTAGAGTACGATATAGAGAAGGATCTAGCAAGGGAACACCATTAGTAGATGAGTACTGAGCATTAATTTCAAACGGAGTATCAATAGTGCAAGTGTCAGATAGATGAGCTTGCTCCCGAATGTCATCAATAAATTTAGATTATGAGACAAGATAACCACGAAGAGAATAAGTCACTTCAAGTTCCAAAAAATAACACAGAAGACCCAAATCTTTCATTTTAAACTCATGAGCTAAATGCAAATTCAATTCTTCTATTCCACTCATATCATCCCCTGTAATAATCATGTCGTCAATATAAAGAGAGAGAAACGTACGACTTGACGAAGTACAATGAACAAAAAGAGCAGAGTCATGCTGGCTAGGAAGAAAACTAAAAGATCCAATAACAATAGAGAATTTGTCAAACTAAGCTCGAAGAGCTTATTGAAGGCCATAAAGAGTCTTTTTTAGTCTATAAACTTCATCAGGATTGTGAATGACACCTAGTGGAGGCATCATGTAAACTTTTTCTTAAAGATCTCCATTTAAAAATGTATTTTTAACATCCATCTAAAAAACGGACCACTGACGAACTAATGCAAGTGCAATGAGAGTATAAATAGTAACAAGCTTGGAAACTGGAGCAAAGGTTTCCTCATAATCCATACAATATTGTTGAGAAAATCCTTTAGCAACCAAACAAGTTTTATATCACTCAACTGACCCATCAGATTTAGTTTTAATCTTATACACCCATCGAGAATCAATCGCATGCTTCCCCAAAGGAAGAGGATCAAGATCCCAAGTACCTATTTGATAGAAAATAAAAAAATTTTCTGCCATAGTCTGCTGCCAAAGAGGATCAAGAACAATCTCTCTATAAGAGGAGGACTCAGACAATTGGTGATTAGAAGTCAAAAAAAGAAGAAAAGGAACTAAAATTAGTAAAATACACAAAATCAGGCAATTGAGTAGATTTACGAGATCAGATTGTCGTCCGAATCAACTATACCTTGGGAGGTCGGTGAACTCGTCAGGATGCCGACAACGTGAACCCATCGAAATCGACGGTCAATGATGTGAGATCGTAATTGTGGCGATTCCCGACCGGTTCACCGTGCCCCCCAGGGTATAGTTTGGTTCGGAGCGGCGACTGAAGGCCGCCGGTGGTGTCCGATCGTCGATCGGACGTGTATACAATAACTGCCACGTCATTCACTCTCCCATTCATTCTCCCAAATTCACTCTCCCTATCATCACTCTATCTATAGTTTGATCATTAGATATAGCGCATTTTGCAAAAAAAAAAAAAAAAAAAAAAAAAACCTAAATTGGGCACATAATCATGAGATGTTAAATTTTTGGATTGTCTATCATGAGCACTTTTTGATTTACCTTAATAGTCGTTGGTGAAAAATTTTTATAGAGTCGGACCGATTATCCCAAATTATATGCTACCTGATTCATCAATTTTTTATTAAAAACATTATAAGCAAGCTCGGCCTCCAACTTAGGGCTTTCTTAATTGCTCTAGATATAGCACAAAAAAAATTCTCTAAATTGGGCACGTAACCATGAGATGTTAAGTTTTTGTGTTGTCCATCATGAACACTTTCTGATTTATCCTAATAATCGATGAAAAAATTTTATAGAGCTAGATCGATTATCCCAGATTATATGTTATCTGATTCATCAATTTTTTATTTAAGAAAATTATAAGCAGACTCCACCTCCAACCTCTTTGAGCTTTCTTAATTATGCATCATGGCTTTGGAGATTAATCCTCTATTTGTCCTCTATTTGGACAAAAAGGTAAAATCGCTCGCCCCCAGTGCTCCCGCCGCACCCATCCCAAGGCCATCACGAGGGAGGTAAATCACGGTCCTGAGAGTAATTAGTGCACAGTTGGGCCAAGAATTGATACACCAAATGCCCAGAGTTTTAATCCAGTACACCTTGCGCTCGAACCCAGGACCTCTTAGACAACACCCCCATACACTAACCACTCCAAATCCCCGTGGGGACATTTGTCCTCTATTTGAGAGGAGACGAGCAAAGGAGAGAGAGAGGGGTAAATAAGGGGAAAGGAAATTTTGAATCATGTTTGGGAGAAAATAAGTTAAAGAAAGGAAAGATAAAAACAGTAAGCTTTAACCTTCTTTACCCATGAAATAGAAGATTTTCTCACCTCAGAAAGGGTAAGGGAAATCAAAAAATAATGTTGTTATAATTTTATCACTCCTCGATCATCTTCTCCTCCTTTAATTTAAAAAAGTGAAAATAATTTTATATATTTAACCTTTATTATTCTCCCTTTTCTCTCAAACAAGGAGTTAATAAACTTTTTCTCCCTTCCAAACAAAAGAAATATAGATACTTTACCACTCTTCTCCAATGTTAATTAACCTTTTCTCACCCAATCCAAACAGAGTTGAGGACAAATGGTAATGGGGTATAGTTACTCTACATGATTTTATATATATACTGATTAATTTAATTAATCATTTTATCATTTTTATTTTCTGGTTAATTAATAATTAAGTGTGGCTGCGTAATCATCATGTCGACTTCAAGTAGAAGCCACAGCTGTTAATTAATTAGGTCCATGAATGTTACAGCACAGGAGTAATCACAAGTAGCACTGGAAGCAGATCGAAAAGCAAAGCAGCTTCCATTTGCTAGCTCCTTAACCACGCAGATGAGACGGGGAGCACATGTACTCCAGATTTTTGTTAGGTCACATTTATAAAATTAATGCGCGACATGATATGATTTTGACAATTTAAATTCCACATTTTTTTCTTAAAAAAAGAAGAAAATATTTTAGGTAATTAACTGTGCATTAGTTTGAAGAGTAAGGATTAAATATTATTATTCATTAATTATATTAATGAAACACAATTATATTATATTACAGATCATATTCTGCCGTGTCTTCCACCTTCGCTAGTGCTTCTTCCCACGGGATGAAACGGTGCCACCGGACCGTACATCATCTGGCCGCCGCCGCCGAAGTCGTTTCCCGAGGAGGAGGAGGACGCCATGGAGGCACCGACCGCCGCTTTGTCGACTTCTGTTTCGCGGAATCGCTGGAGGTAGGTCTTGAGGGGTTCGACGTAGTCGTCGAAGCCGAGGGTGGCCATGGCCCAGAGGAGGTCGTCGCCGTTGACGGTCTTGCGCTTCTCGCGCTGGCACTTGTCGGAGGCCTCTCCGGTGACGAAGCTGATGAACTCCGACACGCACTCCTGCACCGTCTCCTTCGCCTCCTTCGAGACCTTCGCGTTCGCCGGCAGCGCCTTCTTCATGATCCGGCTCACGTTCGCGATCGGCAGGAACCGGTCCTGCTCCTTCCCTGCGGCGCCGCCGCCCTTTCCGCCGGACTCGTTGTCGGAATCCGCCATGCAAGGAATCACAGAGGGCGTATAGCACTGATCGATCGGCTCTCCTTCAACGATCAAAAAACGCACAGGATCAATTTAAAGGAATCGAGAGAGGAAAATTAGGAGGTTTTATAAGGTCGATGAGCTAGGAATCCGTGGAAGGGATCAGAATTTTATGGATTTGATCGGATCGTCGGCCGTCGTGGTGGATTCTTCCACCGCCATGCCGCCTCCACCACAGCAGCCGTCTGTTTACAAGAGGACAGAGTCAGGAAGAGATCGGAGGGGCATTATATTACAGAAATTTTCACTTTGGTCCTATAATTTAATTATTTCATAATTGGAAGATTATTTTTTTTTCACATCCAGTGACGGGATAAATTTTATATTGTTGAAGGTTATTTTATAAAACAACGAGTCAAATTAACTAAGTCTAAACTAATCAAACTATTAAAATAATTTTTCAAACTTGATTTTTTTTTAGATTGAACCTGTATAAATTAGACTTTAAAATTAATTCGTTGATCATGAACATTTTCTTTATTTAAATATAATTAAATCTATTTATTTAAAAATCATCTTTCCCAAACCAAATATATATCAAAGTTAATCATGACATTTTCTTTATTTACATTCCAAGTGCGTGCAATGATTTATCAAATTTCAGGAATAATAAATAATATTTAAATTCTGAGGTGGTAATGTGCAAATATTGTAGCTGGGATAATGTAAAAGATCCGTGAAAGGAAGAGAGCCGTTGATTTCGCTATGGGACAGACGCCCTCGGAGGGCATTCTCGACCGTCGATCGAGTGCTGAAAGATAATCAAGGCCGTTCGATGGAGTGGACCCTTGATGGTCGGTGGCGAAGCAGCATTAGACAGCGTACAGTGGAATAATAATGGGTTTTCTTTGGGTGACGTTGACATGCTTTTTCTATTATTTTTGAAAAATTTATTGATTTTTTCTATTATTTTTTAAAAAATGAATTTGAAGATATTAAAATAAAAATTTGTGTGGTCATATCACGCATGACCTGTTCGTCACTGGGTCCCACGGCTGCTCCGTCCAATGAAAGTTGACCTAATTATTTGGGCCGGGGAGCCGGACCCTCAAGAAATTGAATCGGTCTGCCACCTTCAGATCAGTAATTCTCCAAAATTTGACAAAATTATTCAGTTTCATTTCATCTTTTAAATTCTTCTTTTATCTATTTTGTATAAACATTCAAAATTGTATTAACTATTTACATTTTAAATTTTACATACTGATTCAATGGATTCGATTGAATTGACAATAACCGTTTTTTTTTAATTGACATCCAATTTCTAACTTATATCTATTAATTAAAAATTTTATATTAATCATAAGATAAATTAGAAAGTATTTGGAATAGATGACTCGTTCGCCAGGAGTGAAACTGTCCACACTGGGCCAACCAAAAAATTTCATTAGCCAAAATAAAATAAAAAAGAAAAAAAAACAAAACCTAGCATGGCAAGTTTTAACATCATTCTTTCCTTCATCTCTCTCTCCCTCTCGGCCTCTCCGCAAATTGCATTTGTAGTCACCGATACTCCGTGATGTTAATATTAGTCTTAGAATCAATTATGAGATGATTAATAAAGAAACTTTTGTATCACATTTCATTAATAAAAGATAAAATTTATGATTATTATATTTACTTCATATCTGTGTCAGATAAATAAGTATAATAATATTCTAGGATAGTAATTCCTAATCTACATCATATCAATTAGTGGAATATATATATAACACTATTTTTAATTATTCCTAGTTAAACATTAATATATAAGAGCAATATGAATGTGTTAATCTCACAAGTCATGGACATATGATATCAAATTGACACATGAATATATATTAGAGAATATGTACTAAATTGATCCGTCGTGAGAACGTTTCATAGATCATTATATGAGTGTCATAAACATTCTCATAGTGACTATTGGTATGAATAGTCCTTAGACCTGAAGTCACTACGGTTCCTTACATAAGGAGTTGTGTGTTTCAATATCGGCAAATGTCATCTGTAACAATGTGAACTATAAAATCGATCACTGGGTATACAATAAGTTATGTGGAGGGATGAGTAATGTAGATGAGATCTATCCCTTCCATATGATAGGAGTGATACCTGTGGGCCCTTGATTAAGTTAGACTACTAAAATATATGGTCATGCTCAAATAAGTCAATATAAAATATTAAACTCATTTGGTTAAGTGGATATACTTGGAGATCAAGAAACACAAAGATTGAAGAGGATGACCCGGTCTATGTCTCATAGATCAATATAGATATCGAGAATAGAAAGATCAAGTCATACAAGATAATAGACACAGAAAGGTTAGGTCAGATCTCGACATTCTCTTCACTTGAGTAACAATGATACATTCTTAGATATCACTCATTGCACATGCATCTAAAATGGTTTTACCAATATTGTCAACGTTACGAGAGTCTATTGGGTTACACACAAAGAACATGTTGATATGGAGATGGTTTATTTTAGTTTAACTAAAATACAATGGACCTTAAGATTATAGGATTAAGTCTAATCCAAATTAAATTTATTGTGTTGGATTCAAATAAACCCAACCTTTGGATTATTGGATTGAGTTTAATCCGAATTAGATTCATTGGATTAGACTCAACTACTAAAGAGGATTAATGTCCATTAATAGAGACTAATGGAGCATTAATGGAAAAGAAGACAAGGAGCAAAAATTTTGGGTATTCATTGGATAGTATAAAATGCCAATTTTGAAATGATAAATATAGTCTTCCTCTTCCTCTTCTCTTAGCCGAACCTCTTCTTCTTCTCTTGGTCGAACCATCCAAGTTGCTAGCACAATGAAAGTAGTTCTTCTTCGAAATTGAGTCCATGCGGCGAACATGGAACATGTTCGTGTAGATATTGATAGAGGCACGGTAATTCTAATCGTGCTAAGATTTGCTGAATCAATGTTGTTGTCGGGATTGTACTGTTCACACAACAAAGGTAGTTATTCTATCAAACTTTGTATACTATATTCGCTTGGATCTCTAAAAGGATCAATTTTCTGTTGTGTATGTATGTTTATTTTTTGCTTAAGATCTCTATATGCGAGAGTCAAGACTCTCCAGTCTCTGCACTTAGCACTATGTAGGATTGTGGCAAGAGCAAGTGAAGCAACCAAAGGTAGCCCACTAACCCTAATCCCTAAATCCCTAAACTTATTTTTTTTTTCCTATTCAAATGGAGACGTAGTCAGTGCTAGTGAAGTTGAAACACCTTAACCCTCTATAACTTGCATAGAATATATACCTTGCCCATATATATATATATATATATATATATATATATATATATATATATATGAATTTGTTCTCCTGCGGACCTGTTGTGCGGACCACACTCGTGACCGATCAGGAAAGTCCATGATCGGTCACGCAGTGCGGTCCGCACTGAATCGGTCGCAGGAGAGCAAAACTTATATATATATATATATATATATATATATATATATATAACACAATTTTGCATGCAGATGTGGCATTCACAGGGAGCTTAGGATTCCCGTCTTAACCGAATATAAATTTTCTAAATAAAAAATTTATAATTAAAAATACAAATTCAAAAGAAAATATATAATTATAAATCCTAAAAAGAAAAATTCAGATGCTAATCCAAAATTAAAATTTAAAAAAATTATCAAATTCAAAAAATAATTTTAATGTTAGAAAAATGATAGTCCCACATCTGAAATTACCAAGGTGAATTACACACAGAGCAAATATAAAAATGGATAAAAAATGATAAAACAACTCATACATTTCTTGGCCTTTTGGCTAAGATCATATCTGTTCTTATCAGTTTAATATCTGAGATGTGGGTCATTGGTCCACTTTGATATTAAATTAATTTTTATATGGGCGATGACCCATCACAGTAGCTTGCTATTAGGGTTTTTATGTGTCGCCTGTGTGTTGCACTATAGCACAGGCCTGACACACCCTTATCAAAGCAAAGTAAACTTTAAATCGCATCCACATCCACCACCCTTATAAAACTTATGATCACCATTAATATCTTATATTATAAAAAAAATAATACTATATTTTATATTGACATGAATCCATGATGAAATAAAATTACTTTTTATTTTAATTTTTTATTTAATAATAAAAATTGACATATATATATTATCACTAAACATGTTATTTGAATTGTATAAGATTCTCGTGCATCGCAGTATTATACTAGTATATATATATAATGCAACTTACAGTACCAATTTAATAACTCAACTTCAAAGTCATGCATAATGATTAAGTTTATCAAAAAAAATCAAGTACAACTCAGATCTGTGTCATCCCAATAGTAGATAAATAGACACGACATTAAGATGTGCCATCAACCAACATAACAGATTCCATAGCACATACTAATTAGCTACAAAATTAATTTAGGAAGAAAGTTTCAATATCATAACCAAAACTACATCAACTCAAATAAAAGAACCCTCAAGTGTGAGATGCCTTATACGAGAGTGATCATCCATCAAGACCCCTCTATCCCCTCGTTACCTGTACCATATAAACCTAGTGAGTCAAAAGGCTCAGCACATTTAAATTCATTTCAAAAAGTAATTATACATGCATCAATTTCAATATACATATTTATTCAGGAAAATACATTGAACTGAAAACTACACAAACTTCAAACTTTGATGAAATATCTGCAAACATTAAACGTCAGTGCAACCTTTACCATGAGTTCAATTCGTTTAAGTGTGACTACCTTAACCCTCTTCTTCTTCTTTATTTCGTTTGACCAATCATTTTTTCCCCCTAGTACTAGGTTTGGAAGTGTTCTCCAGTATCCTCTAAGTTGAATTCCACAACCCCTTTTTCTACTGAATTGGTGTAAAGGATTTTGATATCTTCTAAGCTGGACTCCTTTACTCTCTTTTCCGCTAAGTTTTTTTTTCTCTTTTCCACTAAGTTGAGTGTAAAGGATTCCGGTATCCTCTAAGTCGGACTCCTTTACTCCTTTTTTCTCTGAATTAGTATAAAGGATTCCAGTATTTTCTAAGCCGAACTCCTTTACTCTTTTTTCCTCTGGTTTGGGTGTAAAGAATTCCGATAACCTCTAAGTCGGGCTCTTTTATCTATCAAATAGTCACCTTCAATTTCACATTGTTAAAGCAAAACAGTTTACATGACATTCTAAAATAAACTATTGCATTTTCATGCATCAAAACTTATCAACAATTATGATAAAAGATTTAAAAATATTTAGACATGAATAATAATAATAATGAAATATAGTTTGAGGGATATTGTCTGTCATCCTTGCTTCCAAGAAATACAACCTTGACACAAAAAGCGTTGGCGTCGAAATCGGCAATGAGGGGTGTCGGCGTCGAATTTGACGAAAAGGGATGTTGGTGCCGAAATTAATGGAAGGAGTGTCAGCGCTGAAATTAGCAAAAATGGTTGTCGGTGCCGAAATTGACTGAACAGGGTGTTGGCGCCAAAATCGGCAACAAGTGGCGTCGTCGCCAAAATTGGCGGAATCATATTTAAAAAAAAACATACATTTTTAAGAGTTCTAATTAAACAACGTTAAAACTTCGTCAAATCATCGCAAAAAAATTGATAAACATATTCTCTTACAATAGGCATGCATCAAACCCTAAAACACGCGTAATATGATCCATATAGTATAGTAATAAAAGTAAAATATGTTAGATCGTTGTTGTCTTGCTAGAAGGGGGTGAATAGCAAGTTTCGGTTCTTCTACCTACGATGTTAGCGTGCGCAAGCGGAAACAATAATAACAACAATAAA
The DNA here is from genome assembly GCA_024364735.1 of Boesenbergia rotunda. Lineage (NCBI taxonomy): Eukaryota > Viridiplantae > Streptophyta > Magnoliopsida > Zingiberales > Zingiberaceae > Boesenbergia > Boesenbergia rotunda. The sequence goes on from JAGFNQ010003557.1 coordinate 123,718, forward strand.
CAATCGCTAACACAAACCTTTACGTGGTTTGGAGATGAAGCTCCTACTCCACGACAGTCTGTGAGGTGGACGATCCCTCGATCCTTCGGCGGATCACTCCCCGGATGCCCTCCGGCTAGCTCGTGTAACTCCTTGTGGGTGGAGTAGCCTCGCCATAAACCCGAACACACTTTCTGAGCACTAAGACTACTAATGAGCTCTAACCATGCTCATTTCGTCAAGGAATCTCAACCAAAATCGAGCCCCTTTAAATAGGTCTCTTGGCTGAAAAAATCGCTACTAGTCGACTGGCCTCCAGTCGACTGTCCCAAGGCCAGTCGACTGCCCCCACTCAAACTCGACCGTTGCAAACCCAACGTTCGAATTTCTAGTCTTACCAGTCGACTGCTCTCACATCAGTCGACTGATCTTACTGTGGGGTTTACCAGTCGAATGCCCAGATGCCAGTCGACTGCCCTACCTAGGTTTCCTTCCCGAGTACAATTCTCTCAACACTCGACCCCTAGGATTTCCTCGAGTACATTCCCTCAGCACTCGTACCCTCACGAATCAGCTGACTCCTCACCAGCAGCCTCGACTGTTGCCTTCGCACCCTCTTCATCTTTAGCTCCCGTCCCTCGGATGCGCACACAAGCCTCCAGCTTGCCTCCATGCTATCCTTCATGCATGCCTCGAAGTCTGCACCCCTCGGCTCATCGTCTCTGTTATCCATGGTCCCTCGGGTGCACATAAGCCCATGGCTTGTCTCCATGCCACCCTTCACCGTACCTGAAGCCGTCCAGCTAAGTCAATATCTGTAAACCTGCAACCCTGCACACTCACATACACATATCAAATACACAAGGGTATACCTAACTTAAACCTTTTGCCCAAACATCAAAACACATGGTCACTCCGGACCATAGATTGCCTCAACAATCTCTCCCTTTTTGATATTTGACAACGTTTAAGTTAGGGAAAACAAATAACAACAACAATGCTAAACCCACACTTGGACTTACGTTGCCAAGGCACCACCTTCGACTTACACCGCCAATGCATATGCAATGCAACCAATACATGGATCCTATCCCAAGGTATCCCCACACCTAACCTCTCCAAGTTAAGAATTTTTACCAAAAATGGGTTTTTAAAGTCATCCCAAGACTCCCCCTACATTGGACTTACAAAGACTTTTTAAGAACATTTCCAAGGTTCCCCTTACGCCAAGAATGAAGCAACCAAGCTCCCCCTTTATCTAAGCTTCCCCTAAACCTAGGGTTTCTTGCAAAGGTGTGTTTGGTTTCCCAATTTAAACCCAACACTTCTCCCCCTTTGCCATACATCAAAAGACTCCAACAATTTCCCCCTTATTGGATTCTTTAACCCCTGAATGATTATAAACACAGTGTACTAACCCCCACAAGGTTTCACACTTATTTCACATCAATTGGACACCTTTTAACAGCTGAAACCCATTTTTCAGCTTTTACCAGTCGACTGGTTCAGTTAGCAGTCGACTGGCACTCTGAAACCTCATTTTTCAGCCTTTCTGACCAACTTCAGAAATGTACCAAAAATTTCATAAATTTCTAAAAATTCTCAAATTGTGTGGAGAGATTTGTGGTACCCATACCTACTTGGGAAAAATACATCCAAAAATATATCTATCATCATTCCCAAAATTGACACAAAATTCAAAACTACCTAATTAGTTCAATTAACCCTTGACCTAAAGTCCTAGTTTTGGTTTCCTTTTGATGTCTTTGTTTATACCAATCCATAATGCATCCCTAGCATTAATTTATGTGTCATTTATACATCAAAAACCAACTTTCATGCTCTATGACCCCAATGTCATATTTCCATGCATGAAACTCAAAACCATCGTGTCAAAACCCATGAATTGAGACTCAAGTCCGTCTCCAATTCTTTTGGCACACTCCATGGTCCATCTAGACCTCTAGGAGAACACCTCTCGAGAACCATTCACCATATATTCCAAAGGCTCCTAGAGCTCCCCCTTGAGCTTTTATCCCTAGCCACCTCCCTGGGTGACTCAACAAACACTAGATCACACCGGTGTTCCCCCGGTGACTCTTGGCCAACAAACTTTACCTTCTTAACCTTAGACATCTTATCCTTGGTTAAGTCCTTCCTTTTGCTTTTAAATGACACCCCCTTGTCATTTTTGGACTTCCTCTCCTTGCCATAATTGTGTGCTACCCTAGCATATCTCTTTCCATTGGCATTAAAGCTCTTAGATCGGTATCCCAACCCCGATCTATCATTGTTGAGTTTTAGACCACCCGACATCATATCTAAACCCTTAGATCCAACCGCGAATCTTTCTAGGGTTTTCTCCAATTTATCAAGTCTTGCCCTCAAGGTTTGATTTTCCCTTTCTAGACTTTTAATCCTAGAATCCACATGTCCACCTTGGACATTCCTAGACCTACCCATCTTCCTAGGCATGTGTCTCCTCTTCTTGGGATTTTTGCCTTGATCCTTAGGTTCAAATGTCTTTGATTTATTATAATGCATGACATTTCTAGGGTTTTGATCTACCTTGTTAACCATATTCTTATCATTATACCTAAATCCATGATTATGCTCAAGCAAGCATTGTTCATTATTTCTAGCATACATAGATGAATTTGAAACATGCTTAAGCTTAGGAATTACCTCCCTTACCTTTGGAGCTCCCCCTTGATGCGAGCTTCTTTTCTTTTCCTTTTTCCCCCATCTTCTCAAGTGCTCCATTTTTTTGAGCTCTTCTTTTCTCGGACACTTGGTATGATAGGTCCTAGCTCCCCACATGTAAAGCATCTAATATGTTTTTTCTCTTTCTTTTCCCTACAACCCATATTAGTTTTAAAATGAATTGACCCGGGTTTAGGATTTACCTCCTTCTTACCTAGTAGACACTTGTCCTTGTAGTACCCCTTCTTGTTGCATCCAAAGCATATGATGTGGTCCTTGGTTCTTGCTTTGGTGGAGGTAGGAGCTTCTTCTTGCTCCGATATTGATGAGGGTCTCTCCTCCCCTTCAATTCTTGAGGTTGATACTTCTTCTTCTTCCCTTGATGAAGTGGATGATCCTTCATTTGATTGTGTCACTTCACTTGATGAGGTTGACAATTCTTTTTCTTTTTCTTCTTCTTGGACCATTTGACTTGTCTCCTTGAGTTCTTCCACTAATTTAGCTTGTGTAGGATTTTTATGGCATTCTCCTATCTTGTTCCACAGCTCATATGCATTTTCATATTTACCTACATCACTCAATACATTGTTAGGCAAAATGCTAAGTAATACCGAAATTACCTTCTCATTTGCCCTTGATTGACTTTGTTGCTCTTTAGTCCAATATCTAGGTCGAAGCTTCTTTCTGTGCTTATCCTTTGGAATTTCGAAGGGTTCTTCTAGCACCATTATGCATTCCCACTCCATTCTAAGCCAAGTCTTCATTCTTATCCTCCAATAGTCAAAGTCTTCATGGTCATAAGGAGGTGGCGTGTTGATATCATCCCCTAACTTATTTTCCATCATTCTTTCCTCTAACTTGTGCCCTTTTGGCGGTTATTCCAACAAGAGCGGACATTCACTCTGATATCACTTGTTAGATCGTTGTTGTCTTGGTAGGGGGGTGAATAGCAAGTTTCGGTTCTTCTACCTACGATGTTAGCATGCGCAAGCGGAAACAATAATAACAACAATAAACAATCGCTAACACCAACCTTTAAGTGGTTCGGAGATGAAGCTCCTACTCCACGACAGTCCGTGAGGTGGACGATCCCTCGATCCTTCGGTGGATCACTCCCCGGATGCCCTCCAGGTAGCTCGTGTAGCTCTTGTGGGCGGAGAAACCTCACCACAAACCTGAACACACTTTCTGAGCACTAAGACTACTAATGAGCTCTAACCAAACTCATTTTGTCAAGGAATCCCAGCCAAAACCGAGCCCCTTTAAATATGTCTCTTGGCTGAAAAACCCGCTACCAGTCGACTGCCCCAAGGCTAGTCGACTGCCCCCACTCAAACTCGACCGTTGCAAGCCCAACGTTTGAATTTATAGTCTTACCAGTCGACTGCTCCCACAACAGCCGACTGATCTTACTGTGGGGTTTACCAGTCGACTACCCAGATGTCAATCGACTGCCCTACCTAGGTTTCCTTCCCGAGTATAATTCTCTCAGCACTCGACCCCTAGGATTTCCCCGAGTACATTCCCTCAGCACTCGTACCCTCACGACTCAGCTGACTCCTCACCAGCAGCCTCGACTATTGTCTTCGCGCCCTCTTCATCTTTGGCTCCCGTCCCTCGGATGCGCACACAAACCTCCAGCTTGCCTCCATGCCATCCTTCACGCATGCCTCGAAGTTCACACCCTCGGCTCATCGTCCCTGCTATCCATGGTCCCTCGAGTACACACAAGCCCACGGCTTGCCTCCATGCCACCCTTCATCGTACCTGAAGCCGTCCAGCTAAGTTAATATGTGTAAACCTGCAACCTTGCACACTCACATACACATATCAAATACACAATGGTAAACCTAACTTAAACCTTTTGCCCAAATATCAAAATGCGTGGTCACTCCGGACCATAGATTGTCTCAACAAAATCTTGCCTTAGTGTTGAAGAAACGACCGGAGACAATCGAAAAAAAAATCTAAAATTTCCTCAACATTTTTAGGGAATTTGGCAAAAAGGATTGGTGGCTAAGAACCCTAGGTTAGAAGATGAAATTCCTAAAAAATCGTTTATTTAATGGGATTGAAACCCTAAAAAAATCTATATAAAAAACACAAAATATATAAATTTTTGAAAAGGTAAAGATAATTCTCTCTTTTTATTTATTTTTTTAAAGGAAAAAATAAATAAATAAAAAAATATATATATATTAACACTAGAGAAGTGATCATTGCCCTATTAAGCAATGACGTTGCCACTCACGAGGTATCAAATCAAAGTAACCATATAATTGTAAATTTGCACTACCGCATGACTGCTTGGTGCGGTAGCGAATGCTGCCTTGTGTGGGCACCGCTGTTGGGGTAATCACGCGTCGGTGTCGTTGGGCAGGGGTCGCCGCCTATCCGTGACAATGCAACTTTCAGTTTTCCACTTCTCTTCATTTCTGCAATTACAGACACACCGCTGTTGGGGCAATCACGTGTCGGTGTCGTTGGGGAGGGGTCGCCGCCTATCCGCGACAATGCAACTTTCAGTTTTCCACTTCTCTTCATTTCTGCAATTACAGATTTACTTCTTTGTGTAATATTTAGGAATTAGGATCTTGGATCCATGTGATTAAGAAGCACAATGATCGTTTGTGTAAACTTTAGTATTTAGCTTCTTAGTTGCAAAAGGTAATTCGCTCATCTCAGTGCCCCCGTCAATCGATCTCAAAGTTAACACGGAGAAGATAAATCATGGGGACTACTAGCCTGAACAATGACTAACTCATAAGGGAGGGTAGGCACCTGACTTCGTCAGGATTTAACCCCAGACCTCATAATGACAATACCTCATGTGTTAGTCTAGTCCATCCCATGGAAATTTTAGTATTTAGCTTCTTACAATTTTACTCTTAGTTTATACAACTCAATTATTGATTTTTTATGTTTGACTCCAAGTTCTTAATTAATCTAGTTTATGTTTGACTCTGTTTTTTTAAAAATTATTTTCATTAAGAAATCATTTTATCAACTATGCACATATTTGTTTAAAAAAACATTCAACGAATAAAACATTAGAGAGGTTAGAAACTGAGGAATTAACATTGGAGAGGTTAAGCTAAAGAATTTGATTTTTCATGATTATCGATAATCCTAGACTAAGAACTCTTATTTGTGATTATAATGCTAACATTAAAGATTAAGTTCAAAGGACATATCTACAAAAGGGTCCATGTCAACCTTCAGGATATGAGTTCTGAAAATAAAAATTTAGAGTAGATCAATTTAGACGGTTTAATCCTTCCTAATTTAAGGAATTTGATGATTAGTTAGAATATAGTATAGAAAAAGATGTTGCGTATTGTTTATATTGCTATCTCTTCAAGATAACTAAAGGAAAACAAGCAAGAGGAGAAACTTTTGTTAGTGAAGACTTTACAAATTGGAAGAGTAAAGATAGGTTAAATATTTATGTTGTGCAGCATGATAGTGAACATTATAAAGCTTTAATGAATTGTGAAGCTTTGATGAATTAAGATAAGCACATTCAATCAATTTTGCACAAGCAGTCAAAGCAAATACGGAATGATTATCGTATCTGTCTCAATATTTCGATTGTATCAGAGTTTTATTGTCATAAGAGAATTCATTTTGAGGTCATGACAAAATTGAATGTTCTCTTAATCTAAGAAAATTTCTTATTCAATTAGAGTTTTTTGGTGCTCATAATAAAGAGATTAATTATGTGATATTGAAAAATGCACTTAAAAATTACAAGTTAACATCACCTAATATTCAGAAGGATACAGTGAGTGCTTGTGTAACTGAAATAATTAATATTATTATCAGAGATATTGGTGATTCATTATTCTCTATTTTAGTTAATGAATCTCATGATGTGTCTGCAAAGGAGCAAATGCCAGTTGTTTTGCGTTATGTGGATAGAATGGACACGTAAATGAGCGCTTTATCGGAATTGAGTATGTTACCAGTACTACAACACACTCACTTAATGTTGTCATTGATAAGATGCTTTCTAAATATAATTTAAGCATGTCTAAGTTGACAGGGTAGGGTTTTGACGAAACAAGTTATATGTAGGGTAAATTTAATGGTCTAAAAAGACTTATTTTAAAGGCGAGCTTATGTGCATTTTACATACATTATTTTACCCATTAACTTCAACTAACTCTTATTGCCGTGTTCAAGAAAAAACTTCTGATTTCTAATTTCTTTTGTGTTATCGGGTGATGTGGTAAATGTTGTTGGAACATCTAGCAAATCGTCTGATCTTCTTAAGGAGAAATATTCAAATTTTATTATTAAAACATTAGAGTATGATGAAATTTCAAGTTGTTGGGGACTTAGACAAGAAACTACCCTACAACGTGTCAGGAATACATGTTGGGGGCTATATTATAATTCTTTGATAAGTTTGATTTCTATGTTCTTTATTGTTTGTGTTCGTCAATATTTTCATTTGATTTTGCATTCAATTTATTCTTGATTATATCTAAGTTATTTCAAATCAATTGTTGACGACATTGCAAAAAAAAAATCAGGATATTATAAATGTAATGGATTTGTTACAAGTATGGAAATACCGACTCCAAAGAATGAGAGATGATGGTTGAGATTCATTTTTAGTAAAGATTGACTATTTTTGTCAACAATGGTATATTGATGTTCTCATAATGAATGATATATTCACACATTGGACACCACATGTCCCCTCATCGTAATCCACCAAAGTTAATAAATTTGCATCACTATCGTATTGATTTATTCTATGGTGTTATTAATATGCAGCTTCAATAGTTAAATGATTGTTTCTCAGAAGCAGGTATAGAGTTACTTCTTTATGTAGCTTGTTTGTGTCCACAAAATTTATTTTAAGCTTTATAAGAAAAAATTAATACAACTAACTAAGTTTTATCCATAAGATTTCTCAATATTTGATCTCCTCGTACCCAATGATCAACTTGAATATATATGATACGCGTTTTAACAAAACAATACAAGGATTGAAAGGACTTGGTGATCTTTCAGAAAGTTAGTTATGTCAAAGAAAAATTTGGTGTACCTGTTGATTTATAAGCTTTTGACATTGACATTAATTTTGCCGAATGTGATAGCAATAAAGAGAGTGTTTTCTACCATTAGATTTGTGAAAGATAAGTTGCGCAATTGAATGAGTAATGATTGAATGAATAATAATTTTATTGTTTAGGTAGAGAAAGATATATTTTTAACCGTTGATAATGAAGCTATTCTATAAAAATTTTAAAATATAAATAATCGAAAAGAATAATTGTAAGATAATTATTTTATGATATTTTATGATAATAAATTTTTATATCATTTTTTAAATTATATATTATATTGTTAGTTGTGAATTAATATTCTAACTTCATCCTGTCGTTAACAAACACTTTAGGTCAACCGACCATTAAAAAAAAATTATTCATTAATTCACAAAAATTTAGACTATTTTTAGATATCGAAAAATTAAAAAGACACTCTACTACGACACCATTACTTCGGGAGTTTAAAAAAAAAAATCCACCTTCATGAATCAAGACCCTTGATAGAAATCTATCCACTTGCCAACAACATTAGTTACACATCTTAAGGCAATATATCCTTTTTATTGTCGACTTAAATATGATAAATAATACAACAACCCAACTGAAAAAAAAAAAATCTCAAGCTGCAACTGAGTACCTTAACAATATCAAGTGGAGTATGAATTAGAGTTACATCTAGCAAGCATAAATCAAGGAAACTACGGAAATTGCGAATGTTCGATGAGGCTAGGATTGTCTCTTCTACTTCTTGGCCGTGCCATTGGCGACTGCAGCTCCTCCGGCGGGGTTGAGCTCGTCCCATGCCTCAATCCATGTGACCATAGCATCTGCAAGCTTTGTAAAGTAAGGGTCGATCTTTCCAAGCTTCTCCTTTACCTGTTTGGAGAGTTCTATGTAGCACTTTTGGACAGTGGTGGAATCCTTGGAGAGGACAGCAGATTGGAAGAAGGGGATCAGCTCTTCTTGCCAAAAGATTCCTTTGTATTCCTTTTTCAAGTTAACGAATGGGTTGCTAGCCTTGCTGTGCCAGATGTAGGGTAGGCCTGTCTTCACTCCCAGACCCAAGTGATCACAGATCACCTACAATTTGGTCAATTATAGACATGTTAGATTGCTTACACATACGATAGAAAGTGAACTAACTATTTGTCGAATGATAAACCAAACAGCCACATAGTTTGAGAGCCACAATTTTGAACTAACTATATGTTGAAAGTGAACTAACTACATCAGTTTCAGAGCACGATGTGAGACATATTTTGAAGCTACGGAAGAGAAAATGTTAAAACTAATGTAGAAAACTGACCTTGACACACCATCCAGCCCACATATCATCATAACGTCCAATAGGCTGGCCATCACCCATAAGGCCAAAGTACATTGCAGGGCCAATGAGCTGTCGATCAAAAGCCAGATTCATTCCGCACATAGGAAACAAAGTTCCCTTGGGTATGGTAAGAACAGCATCAACATACCTAAAACACCACATATTTGCAGGCTAAATTCATGCGACAACTACGATCCTCTAGCTGTGAAGTAATAATACTGAGGCAGTTGTCACCTGCTGTTCCTCTCGCGAGGCTTCACAAGCTGAGTGGGAGCATCATAGTCGGGAATGTTGAGCCAGAGGCCGTGAGAGACAGCTGTTGGAGCACCTTCCCTGAGGCTGAAAGGATATCCACGAACAAAGTCTGCACCTTCTCGATAGGGATCATACAAAGTGTTGAAGAAGAGAGGAGTAGAAGGACTTAAAATATTTTTGATGTGCTGTTCAAGTGCATTGATATATTTGCCAGAGGGATCTTTAGCAACCTATTTAAGATGAAAGATAACAGGTATTTTAGACACAAGGAGCAAGGATTGCCAAAACAACAATCAACTAGACATAGACATAACAAAAAAAAAGTGTTCCATGTGCAACAATTAATCATGCGTATTAAAACAAGCTAACTGTGATTACACAACATTCAAATATCCAATTAGATAACCCATAATAAAACTGTAGGTGATATCTGCCAAAATAGTGCTTTGCAGTCCAATATCTCACACTTTTTTTTTTCTTCAAATGAGACAGCTATGAAAGCCTCAAGCTCTTGGGTGAAAGTGGGTTTCAAACTGAAGACTTAGCAACAACATATAAGGTCCTCATCAGCTGAGATAGCTGACACCATCAATCCAAAATATTCGCTAATACATGAGTCAAGAAGTTTCTCTTGATATTTTATTGAATTTATAACCACTCAACCACCGAGCCAATGAACAATGCAGTCCAAGAACCAAACTTTGTGGTTTAGTTTGTATTTGACATATCAAATTCCTACCTAAATGCATATTTTTACAACAATAGAAGATTGAAACTAGTAGACACCTGATTGATACTACAACCTAATAATCTAAATCATAATAGCATTTACTTTACAAATTATTAGAGATAATTAGTGATACGTGACATTGAAACTAGAGCCACAAAATAATTTGTTTAAATACTTGAGGATACAGGGGAACTTAAAATAACATTAAATGACTTAAAAGTAGGTCAAACGGGTAAACCAAGTACAAGCCACATGAAATTAGTACACAAGGAGGGAAACAAAGAAAACAGATCTCCAGATCTCCTGATGATATATGATGGGGAAATTATGATAAAGCAAAAGAGATTAACATAAAAACTTCCTAGGCCACGTGTTTTCTCGGGCTCAACATCTAGTTTCATCCTTATTTACTAACACTCTTGCACAAATTGTTTCACTAATAGATAGATCTATCTCAGATTAACATTCGATTCTTATTTAGCATGCCCTTAACTTCGAATTTTTAGAAACTTAAACTTGGGAAAGTCAGATCTATATGTTCTAGTACCACCTAATAGAGATCCAAGCCATAGTTCGGCCAATCAAATCAGATAAATGGCAAAGAAATGCATAAACGAATTAAAGAACCGCACTTTTCTCCAGCATAGCTCGCATATTTGAATTGTTTAGAAAAACAGTGAACGAAATCAGATCTATTCATAAGAATCACTCACTAATTCGGTTCCAGATTGTTTAGAATGAGAAATGACAGATTTTTCAGGGACTTTGAATTAAAAAAGTGAACCTCGTGAGAGTAGAAAAACAACATGTCAGATTATGAATACGCAACTGACAAAACGCAGATCTATAAGAAAAAAAAATTGAGAATCAAAATCCGGCGATGGATCTAGCGTTGACTTACGAAGCAGTCATCGTCGATGGTGTAGATGTACTTCTTTTTGGAGACCATGTAGCCGAAGCAGCGGCAGGCAGAGTCCTTGAAAGAGATGCAGTTGGCCTTGGGCCCGAGGATGCGGTTGATGTCGTTGCGGTTGTAAAGCTCGTAGTCGAACCCCTCCGGCACCTTGATCGTCTTGCTCGGGTCGCCGTCCTGGACGATAATCAGGTGGTAGGGCTGGAAGAAGGGCCGCCACATTTCTAAGAAATCCAGGTTCCGGATGGTAGGGATCACGATGTCGAGCTCGTTCTTCAGCAGAGGCGTGCTCGGCACCGACGCTGCTGCCTCCTTCGCCGCCATCTCCGCCGCGCGCTCTCTCCTCCTTGATCGAAGAGGAGATCAAAAGGAACAAAAGAGAAATCGAATCGAAAGATGGAGACCAGACTGCAGATCTTTCTTTTTCTCTTGCTCAGGATTATATAGAACGCTCGGCACGTGCGGCTCGCGCTCCCAGGAGCCAGCGAGAAGGCCGAGTCACGTGTGAAGTCGTAACTCAAAGAATGTGCCTCGGATCGGTGTTCCCGGCGCGGATGGCCCGGTCCCACGTTTTATGCGGTTCAGGTTGGCCGTCGATCTAAGTCGTCGCCGCGATGTAAGCTACCTAACAATAGAAAAATGACTGAATAAAACAAGAGTAAAAGAGAAGATGCTTTGCGAGTTGAGAGTTCGTGGACAAGTCAAAATGGAGTAGTATGGCAGCTGAAATTGAAGCCGATGGAGACGCCAAAATGGTAGTTGGAAGGCAGTGTCCATGCATGCCTCTCTGTGTTTTATTTCCTCTCCATTTCCATGTGTTCTTTGTTCGTTGGAAGGCACTAGGCAGTGCCCATGCATGCCTCTTTGCATGTGTTTTGTTTCCCCTCCATTTCCATATGTTCTTTGTTCGTTGGAAGGCAGTGTCCAAGCATGCCCCTCTGTACTGTATTTTGTTTCCTCTCCATTTCCATGTGTTCTTTGTTCCTTGCCTGAAGGCCAGCTAGTCAGAGTTGCAAGGCCAGCTGAAAAAGATTGGAACCTTACTCCACAGACTTTTTCTGAAACTCATTGGTGTTACAGGGGTCTTGTAATATTTATCCACGATTTTTTCATCATACTTAATATCCATGTTCAGGTGTTACAGATCATCTTACTGCTAATCTTGCAAACTGTTAGGTCCACTCACTTTATCAAGGTTTGAAAAATATTATTGTCCGAAACGGTAAGACTATTCTGATATCTAACATTGGGAATTCTACCTTAGCAATGACAGAGTATTGCAATTACCTAATATTATTACCAAAAATTTGCTAAGTGTTGCTTGTTTTACAACTGATAATGATTTCTATTTTCAATTTCACCCGACGTTCTGTAATGCCAAGGTTCGGGTCACGAAGACGGAACTACTCCGAGGTACAGTTAAAGGAGGTCTATATTACATAATGCAACCCTTAAGCCCTGTTATGAACCAGATTGCTCTTGTTGGGGAGCGTGCTCAAACTGATATCTAGCATCACAGACTTAGACACCCATCTTCAGTAACAACATTTTATGTTATTTCTCATTTTCAACTACCTGCTCTAGGAAATAAAACTATAAGCTTTTGTGAAGCTTGTCAATTTAGAAAGACACATAAATTGCTCATTTCAATCTAGAACTGATGCTCCTCTTAAATTTATTTATTCGATATCTAGGGACCATCTCTAGTTTTTCCTTCTAATGACTTTCGATACTTTGTATATTGATCCTGTCGCGAAGTGAGTCGGACGTCCTTACAGCTGAGTGAGTCTCCGAGGAGGGCGAGGTCGCTGAGGTAGCGTAACGAGCGGGATTGCTTCCAACCTGCGAGGCAAAGAGGCCGAGAAAAGTCCCCGGCCGGGCACTCCGGCGGTCAAGTCAGTACACGACGGTGGCGATGGACAGCAATAGAACAGTAGAGAAATTGCACTATCGCGCGTACCTGGGGAATGCGGAGTGAGAGGTAGAAGTAGCCGGGGAAGCTGACAGGTTCTGCCCCACCTGCCACATGCTGTCGTGTAGCGAGGACAGAGTAATGCATATCCAGGGGTGGCAGGGTAAAGTGACACATGCTGTATTGAGGAAAGGGGCACTGTCAACTTAAGAGTTGGCGCCGTTGGACGTCGCTCGGCCTGACACCAGGGCATGTGGTCGAGGTACGGGGGACAAGATGTGGCAGACATATCAATACCTCGGCGAGATATTCGCCACTGGGGACCAGGATGACCAGGGTCCTGCGCCGACCCCGTACAGCTTCTGGTAGTTCGGTGTCAGGGAGTGGTTGTGCCGACTGGGGCACGGTGTAATGAGGCCAACTGGGGCCTAGGAGGGTGCTGACTAAGGCACGAGGTAACATCTCCTTCGACCCAGGCTTATCCCCAGAGCGTGGGCCCCCACGCGTCGGTAGGGAGCCGAGGTTGGATAAGTCTTAAATCATTTGATTCAGGAGAGGGCCACTACAGGACTGTGTGGGCCTTGACACGGAAGCCCGGGGGGTCTGAGCCCGTGGGCCTCCTATTTAGCAGGATCGTCCAGATCACTAGCCATCTTCCTTCTGACTGAGCGCCAGGCTACCGGGCTAAGTTACACGCAAGCTGGCCCGGGATCATATATTTATTAATGATTATAATCGATACACTTAGATTTACCCTCTCAGACGAAAATCTTACAAGCTTCACATGTTTATTTGTTTTAAAGTTTTAGTTAAACTACAATTTAACGGGAAGATTAGAACCCTACAGATAGATTGGAGAGGTGAATACCACATAGTTCATACAATTACTGAATCATATGGCATTCAGTACTATCTCTCTTGCCCTCATGCCTAAATGGTGATGTAGAACGAAATATTCGTCGTATCACTGAAACTGGACTAGCGCTACTAGTGAATGCCTCTATGCCTCTGATAGATTGGGATGATGTTTTTCTTACAGTTGTTTATCTTATCAACTGAATGCCTTCACACACACTGACTCAACATTCTTAGTTTGAGGTACTCTTTCATCAATCTCTTGACTATCGGTTACTCAAAGTTTTTGGTTGTGCTTGTTTTCCATTAACCATGCCCTACACAAATTGGATTTTTGGTCGGTTAAGTGTGTTTTTCTTTGCTATGGTACTTCTCATAAAGGCTATCAGTGTCTCCATCCTTGTACTGGACGTATCTATATTTCAAGGCATGTTATGTTTAATGAGCATACTTTTCCCTTGGTAACAATTCAACAAACTCCGATTCAGTCCACTCCACTTTCCTAGGTTACATCATCTATGTTATTTGCACTTCCTACTCCTGACAAGCATATATGACCCCTATAGATGATAACTTAGTCAGATCAGAAATGTTGAACATGTTCCTCCAACTTACGGATGACATTGAACCCCTGACTGGTTCGCCAGCTTCTTCTGCTCCTATCTCTGTCCTGTCTGACAATGGACCTCTTAGAGCCCCTGTGTGCTCTTCACATCAAATGACTATCAGAGCTAAATCTAAGTCTACATATTGAGTGCCTAAACATCAATCTTGACTAGATCTCACGAACCCATTTGCTACACTCTTGCTAGCAAAGCTCCTACTTGGCGAGCAACCATAGATGATAAGGCTACGTTTGATAGGGGATAATGTAATCGGGTCTGTAATGTAATCAAGTTTGTAATGTAATGTAATGTAATCTTGATTACATTGTTATGTTTGGTAATGAGTTGTATGTAATCTTTGATAACCATTACAAGTTAGATTCCTTTGTTTGGTGAGGGGTAATCCATCCTGTAATGTAATCAAGATTGACGACCGACGGCCGCCGCTGGCCGGCCGGTGACCATCGACCGGCCGGCGACTGGCGACCGGCGAATCGCCGGCGATCGACGACCGTCGTCGCCCGACCGACGACTTTACAAGTTGTAATGTAATCCAGATTACAGAGGTTTTGTTTTGTAATCGAGATTACAAATCATCAACCTCTTTTGTAATCGAGATTATATTACATTACAATTTTAAAGTTATTCCAAACAAAGGAATCCAACTTGTAATGTAATCTTGATTACATTACAGGATGGATTACACCCTACCAAACGCAGCCTAAATTCAATGCTCTTATCTACAATGACAACTGGTCTCTAGTACCATACCCTGTTACAAATAATGTTGTCAGATGCAAATGGGTGTTTAAATTGAAATGCGAGGCAGATGCTTCTATTGAGAGACATAAATCTCAATTGGTTGCTAAGGGTTTTCATTAACAACTCGATATTGATTATATTAAGACATTTAGTCTCATGGTTAAACCCACTACTATTTAAACTGTACTCTCAAGCTTGCCGTATCCAAAAACGGGCTTATTCATCAACTTGATGTTAGTAATACCTTCTTACAAGGCAAACTTCACGAAGATGTCTGCATGTCTCAGCCACCTAGGTTTATTCACCGTGACTTCCCAATCAAACAAGCACCTCGGCAATGACATGCCATGCTACACTCTTCACTACTCTCCTTGACGTTCATTGAATCCAAATCAGATACGTCACTTTTCTTATTCAACTCAACACAAGTTACTATTTATATCTAAATCTATGTGGATGACATTCTCTTTACTAAAAACTCCCCAAATTACATCTCAACCATCATCACGAGATTGGGTATTACTTTTCTGCTCAAAGATCTAGAGCAAATTCACCATTTTCTAGGAGTAGAAGCTATCTGTGCACCTCGAGGATTATTTCTTTATCAATCTAATTAAGTATATTGATGATATTTTCACTTGGGCCAACATGCATTAATCCAAACACTTATACAACTCAGTTGCTTTTGGATCGTCGCTCTTATGCCATGATGGTGATCTACTCTTCGACCCATTCATTTACCAGAGCATTGTCGAGGCCTTATAGTATTTAACTCTTACGTGCCTAGAGATGACATTCGTAGTTAATCGTGCATGTCAATTCCTGTAGTCACCTACTACCTCTCATTGGGTTGCTATTAAGCGAATCCTCTACTATCTTCGCCATACTCTACATCATGGACTTGCCATTCATCCGTCGTCATCTCTCACGTTATCAGCCTACTCCGATGCTAACTGGGTTGGTTGTCCTGATGACCGCCGTTTCACCATTGGCTATTATATATTTCTTAGAGATAATCTTATCTGTGGAATTCAAAGAAGCAACAGTTGTTGTCCGTTCAAGTACTGAAGCTAAATATCGAGCTCTAGCTCATACCACTGCCAACTTTGTTAGCTTCAATCACTTTTGGGGGAGCTACGAGTTCCTTGGAACAACCTCCTGTTTTATGGTGCAACAACATTGGTGCAATTTTCCTCTTTGCAAATCCTATGTTTCATTTTCGTACCAAACAAATTGAGATTGACTTTTATTTTGTTCGAGAATGAGTTGCTCACAAAGCTCTTGTTATTCAGTATCTTTCCACTCAAAGTTGTTGATATTCTCACTAAGGATTTGTCTTCACATCATTTTGCTCTATTTTGGGACAAACTTACAGTGTGTAAGTGTGTGCCTCACCGTCTCACTTGTGGAGGATGTTAAGAAATAAGGAATGTTAAGGAACATCCAACTTAAAATGTTGAAAATTAGGGATGATTTGATTTGAGATTTTAATTGGAAATATCTAGATACAGATCAGGAATGTTTTGACTGGAATTATCAAGCTATAAATCAGGATTTTTTTTTTATTTTAGTATGATTTGTATATACTATGTACATGTACATTTGTTTCCTTTCTATTTAAATATCAACAATGACAATGTACAGAAACCAAACAATGCAAAAAAAATTCCACCTGTAGTACATCTTCTCTTCACTCTTCTATTTTCATTTTGAGTAATAATTTGAAGAGTGAATTTGAGAGAGTGAAAATTATAGCGAATGACGTGCAGTTAATATGTACATGTTCGATCGTCGATCGGACACCACCGTCGGCCTCTGATTGTCGTCCTGAATCAAACTATACCTTGGGAGGACGGTGAACTTGTCAGGATCGCTGACAACGGTGAACCTATCGAAATCGACGGTCAATGATGCTAGATCGCAATTGTGACGATTCCCGACGGGTTCACCGTGCCCCCCAGAGTATAGTTTGGTTCGGGGCGGTGGCCGAAGGCCGCCGGTAGTGTCCGATCGACGATCGGACGTCGGACATGCCGTCGATTGACGGTCAAAATTTTCACTGAGACATTCATTTTCACTGTGCGTATCATTACTCTTTCATTTTCTTTCTTGGACTGGCCCGACACCTCGCCGTCATCATCGCCGCCTTGCCCAGCCGAGAATCACGGTGCCGAGGATTCTCGTTTCTCTCTCTCATAAAAGTGTAAAACCCTATCCCTACCCCGATCCCCCGCCTTGCAGGATTATCGGTTCTCTTCTCGGCAGTCTTTGATCTCAAGCAAACTCCTATTTGAGATTTTTTTCTCCTTTCTTTTATTTTTCTTCCTTTTTTTTTTCTATGTTTGTGGTTTTCACTATTGCACAGGCATAGATGATGAAGAACATTCGCACGAAATCGGCGCTGAGGAAACATATGGGGGAAGTATCAAACGGCAAGGGCGCACCCTCTAATTGCGCACGTATAGTAACACTTCCAAGGAAGCAAACGAACATGAAGACACCGTCAATCACCTCTTCCTTGCGCGCTCTGACCTAGCTAATATCGCCCAGGTGGGTTTCTGTTAATCCAAGATGGAAAGGGAATAAAATGACCCAAGGTGAGATAAGGAGTTTGAGATTTTCTTTCTTTTTACCTCATTTTTATACTTCAGCATTACTAATATTCGAGTCTATCTGCCCAGGCTTTTAACTTTCTTGTGAGTTGATACTATTTGAATTCTTTTTTTAACTTCGATTTCTTGAATAATGGCGCGTGTGATTTTTTTTTTGATAAAATAATATGTTTTTACCCTTCCTTCTTTTGACTAAGTGATTAGATGAGATCTTTCTTTTGATCAACTAACATGACCCTAATTTCTGCACAATTATCTACAAGAATTACTATTTAGGCATTGCAATTGTATAGGAGACAATTGTTATCGGGATATAGGGAAACATTGAAAATCTTGATGTTTTTTCCCTTTCAATGTGTTTTTTTAGTTATACTTGTTATTGTTTGTCATCATATTTTGGTTTTGAATTAGTACTTAGTTTTATTGTTGATATTACGATTATTCTTATGCTTTATATTATGAAAGTTGTTCTTGTGATTGTATGTGGTTCTATTGTTGGTATTGCTCAGTGCCATACCAATACGTCAAGTTGATTGTTGTTACTACTTATTATGTGTATGGACCTAGACATATAGTTTGTCATAGCACAAGAATTTTATTAGCAATGCACTCTAGTTGTTTAGTTCTTGTTGTCAAATACATATTACATGATATATTTGTTATGAAATAAGTTTTTGGCACCAACAAACATGTTGATACGAGTGTATAGGAAAACCCAAATGGGCGAAATATGCTATTGATGTTCTAAATGATTTGATATTAGAGTGCATCACTAGTAGCAAGTAGTAGCATTTGTTCAGTTACCTATTAGTTGTGGATAATAACATATACTAAAATGTTTTGCATGCATTAAATTTTTCCTTAACCCTACTCAATATTTTCCTTTGATTTATGTTGTTGTTGCTTTCAGATTTAATAGGTGATTTATTGTTCGAATTATTAGGACCGAAAAAAATTTAGATATCTTCACAACGGTATGATATTGCCCATTTTATACCTAAACCCTCATAGTTTTATTGGTGGGCTCTCTCAAATTGCTTCATTCCAATGAAGATATTTTTTTTTCCTTATAAGTCTATGATCTTTCTCATGTGTTTTTGATGTGAAATCATATTTACAATCTTACAACTCTAACATGTATCATTGACTTGTTGAGGCGAGAAGTGATATATAGTTAGAGGTGAAACTTTGACATTGATGTTATTTTTTTGCTTGTAGTTGTATAATGTTATTCGTAATTAGATGTATATATAGTTCATTCATGTAGTATTTAGTTTTCAATCAAACATTCTGGAACTTTTATTTATAAAGTCAAGTCTAAATACATTCTGATTTATTTATTGTTATTTGATTGAAACAAAGTTTCAATCTAAATTATTAATATTGTACTTTTTATATTACAGTTTATATCATCCATCAAGAATCAGTATGACAATAAATCTTAGCAGGATGAAATGAGAAGTGAATGAATTAAATTCGTCTACTTTTATGTGGACGCCTAAGAATTGTACACATTGTGATATAATTTTTTTATTGTATTTAGTTATTTATGAATACGGTGAAGTTGATCAAAGATGTCTTCTGTGAATATATTTTTGGATTATATTTGATAGATATTTGTGATATATTTATTTAATTTTGGTGTAATACATTTTTTTCAATTAAAATTGTGTTATTATAAAATATGATCAAATTACTTTTATAATACAAATAAATAATGGAATAATATAATAAAAAACTTCAAAAAATTTAAATAATGGTGTAGTTAAAGTAAACATTTACTTCGCTATAATATAAAAATTATGAAGTTATATAAATAATTTATTTATTTCGTTTAATATGTAAAGCCTAGCACTTCAATTAACTAAAGTGGAGGCGGCATTACCACCACCGACGCGATGCCTGTGTAATATATCATTCACAATATTTGGCTTTATCTATTTTATTTTCAATTAAAAAATTATTAAATAAGCCTTATTAACGATTCCGCTTTTTAAAATATTTTATTTTATATATATTATGAGTTTAAATATTTTATTTATATTTATTTACTACTATAAAATATATATATAATAAACAATGAAATTTATGAGCAATTTATACATAAATTTCCTCATTCTTATATAAAATTAATTATAACTTTATTTCTTTATTAAAAAATATATAAAACAGTAATTTAGAAAAATTTACAATCCATTCATAATATATTAAAATAATAAACTAATATAAGTTTTATGTATTGAATCAATATCATTAATTGAGTTTGATAAAAATTAATAAACTTAAATTTGATAAAAAATTTACGAAAAAATTTGAACAAGCTTAATAAAATAAATAAATAAATTCGAACACAAATAAAGTCAGCTCTATTTAACTTATTCACACTCCTAATTTGGAGTATATAGAGGGCAGATCCTTTATCCAAAAAAAAATCCTTGTCCTGTTCTTCGACAACGATCGGCGAATTATCCGATTGCCGATCGGACACACCGAAGGCCGGAGCCCTGAACAAAACTATATCCTGAGGTATAGTGAATCTATCGAGATCGTCGCAATTGCGATCTCGTCGGATTCACCGTTGAATCTGACGAGATTACAATTGCAACGATTCCGACCGATTCATCGTTCTTCTAGGATATCATTTGATTCGGTACGACGATCAAAATTCATCGATGATGTCCGATCGACGATCGGATGACTCGTCGGCTATCGCCGGAAAACGGGACAGTCATTTTTCAGGACAGAGGATCCTAAGCGGTCTAAACAAGATTAAACGACATGTTAAGGAGTTAATGTGCATTTATTTTGTTTTATTAGAAACCATTCAATGCATATGTGCATTATTTTTGTCGAAAAAAAATAGAGAAAACAAATTATTTTCTATTATGTAACTCTTCTTGTAACGTTCATAAATTTTTTTGACATTTAACAATTTTCTGTCGTTGTCTATCTTATTATTGTCGACGACTCCACTAATTAAAATTACGATTTTATGATTCTTTGAAGGATAATAAAACAAGACTCCATGGCCCAATGGATAAGGCGCTGGTCTACGGAACCAGAGATTCTGGGTTCGATCCCCAGTGGAGTCGTCCTAATATCTAAACTTGATTTTCGAAATAATTTTTTAATAAACCGAGGATTAGAAGGACATTTCCAGGAATTAAATCCAAAATTACAAGTAAAGAAGGCCAAGGAGCGTACAGAGATTCTGGGTTCGATCCCCAGTGGAGTCGTCCTAATATCTAAACTTGATTTTCGAAATAATTTTTTAATAAACCGAGGATTAGAAGGACATTTCCAGGAATTAAATCCAAAATTACAAGTAAAGAAGGCCAAGGAGCGTACGTTTTGTTGTTTGTAATTATCCTTTTTTGAATGCGATTAATTTAATTCATCGACGTAAGCGCGAAATTAATCGACCAATAATTACTATTAATTCAATATCCCCCAATTATTCCGCCGGATATTCCATCCGTGTCCCGTATTTTAACCCATGCGGAATCTCCAATGATGAACGTACTCCAGTCTATCACCCTCGATCGGAGGCCACAAGGGAAGAGGAGGTGCGAAGGGGACGATCGAGGAGGAACAGGAACTAGATTGAAATGAGTCTCCTCTGTAAGCTCTGATTCCCTCTTCATATTTGTTTATTCTTGTTGACGATATTCTTGCCATTCTTTTCTTTTCAAATTGTTTGCCGAGGAATTGTATGGGAGTAAAAGAAGAATCGGGCTGAAAAGATTTTTCTTTGCGAGGGTTTCAAATTCCAAATAAGAATAGTGAGATTCTTTTGTATTTTTTTTCCTCGAAATGCTTATTGATGGAATTAAGCGATGTGGATTAGGATGCCTAGGGTTTGTATTTTCTTATATTGACATTCGTTATAGTTGATCAAATTTATTATTTTTTTTTCGAAAAGAAAAAGATTTAATACATTCTCAACGTTCTATAGGGGCTACTAGTATGATTTTCTTCTCCTTGTTCTTGGAGTCTCACGGCAGGGCACTGTATCCGCTACCAAGTAAGCAACAGCGCAAAGAGAAAAAGCCCTTGCAGACATCGAGGCCTTACAACATTGCTCATCGGGGCTCGAATGGAGAGATTCCTGAAGAAACAGCTGCTGCTTATATGGTAACTACTATCCAACTTAAGCTGATGGAATGTGGTATCTTAAGTTACAGGACGTATCTAAAGAGCATTTCACGAAGTTTTCAGCACCCTCACTGCCGTAAGAACTTTTAGAAAGATTTACTAAAGGATCTAACGTAGAAAAATATATAGACAATTTGCTACAACACAATCCAAGTGTCCAGACCCATGCCGGTGTAATGAATTTAAATGCTTTTCTCGATGCCAGGTAGTGGTTTCCTTATTGAACTACGTGATTTTTGTTCTATAGGACATGCTCGTTTGTTTTGAAGAACTACTTATTTAGAGTGCTATGGCATTACCTTGGGCAGTCTTATTTGGGATATGGAGAGACTAGATCAATCAAATAACTAACTAGATGCGGTGTTTCCTAGCTATGCCACCAAGTATCGGAATTTATCCTTTATCAGCAATTGCTCTACTTTATTATTATTATTATTTTTTACTTTTTTAGTGAAGCAGATATTTGAGTAAAAACAAAGGCTACAATATGTAAATTTATGCCCAATCTATTTGACTGTGTAAACAATTCTGGACAACAACATACTTGGTACGTTTTTTGCAAACATATGTAGCTAAAAGATGCTGAGAACATGCTATACAAAAAAATAGTGAAGTTCGTTTTTATTCTGGAAACCAAATGTAGCTAAAAGATGCTAAACAACCAAATGAAATTACTACAGATAATAATTGCAGTAGGTGGTTAATCTGAATTTATTTAGATAGAAAATAAGAATCATGTAGCTAGAGTCAAGTGGTAGGAAACACTATTTTTTTGTAATTCATGTTCAGTTGTTTAATTTGAGTTCACCAATATTTTCGTTCATGAATGACTTTTGCTTGCAGAGAGCTATTGAAGAAGGTGCTGATTTCATAGAATCAGATATTCTTGCAACAAAAGATGGCCAATTGATATGCTTTCATGATGTAACACTTGATGCTACAACTGATATTGTCAAACATACAAAATTTGCCAATCGCAAAAGAACCTATGAAGTTGAAGGGTCTAATATGACTGGATATTTTGTGGGCAAGTTATCCTGCATTTCTTCTACTTTGTTTTTCTTACAAGTTTATTGTCTGCATATAATAACATTTGGCCTTTTGAATTCAGTGTGTTTAATGTTGTCAGAAATCGTTTGCAATGAACCTTTTATATGTTATGCTTTGCCCTTTAAGTACTTTGGTTAAAAGTTGCTTAGACTATATGCTAGTGTATGATCCTCTTTGCAGAGATCTTATTGAACTTAGTGAACTACTGAAGTAACTCTGGTCTTATATTATAATTATTACTAATATTATATTGCTTGTCACATGAAGCATATTAACAACTGACATTATCTTTTTGGCTCATTTGCAGTGGATTTCACCCTTGCTGAACTTAAATCACTTGGTGTGAAGCAGAGGTTTTCATTCCGAGATCAACAATACAATGGTATACTAACTAGATTATTATGGGTTATAGATGTTTTCTTTTGTCACATCTGTTATACTTAAAAATTATTTAATGTTTACCAGGAAAGTTCTCAATTATCACATTCGAAGAATTTATTGCCATCGCACTTGATGCCAATAGAATTGTTGGGATCTACCCTGAGATAAAGGATCCAGTTTTCATCAACCAGAGGGTCAGTATATATAAACTGTGTATTCAATTACTGTCACAAAGTACAGTTTTCACCGTGCCTTTTTTTTTTTTTTTGCCGTGCCTTATTTCATGCACATTTAATTTTCAGCTGTATTGATTACCTTTTATTAGAGCATTTCACTTGTGTACTTCTGAAATCAGCTGTTACACGTGTTTTGATACCCCTCCAACAACTTAATAGGTCAAATGGGCCAACGGAAAGAAATTCGAGGACAAGTTTGTAGAGACACTACAGAAGTATGGATATAGTGGTGCATACATGTCGACTGAATGGCTAAAACAACCAGTGTTTATTCAATCTTTTGCCCCAACTTCTCTTGTATACATTTCAAACCTGACTGACTCTCCAAAAATATTCCTGATCGATGATTTTGACATACGTACACAAGATACAAATCAGGTTTACCTCTGAATATTAAAATAAAGACAATATTTTGGATTCTTCTTCTGGGCACAACCTAATCCTTTTGTGTTTTTTTTTTTTTTGCAGTCATTCTGGGAAATTACTTCTGACAGCTATCTTGATTATATCACAAACTTTGTGATCGGTATTGGACCTTGGAAAGACACAATTGTACCTACGAAAAACAATTATTTGACTACACCAACTGATCTTGTTGATAGAGCCCATGCACACAACCTTCAGGTATAAATTTGTGTTCCTTTTCTCCACACAACCTACATTTTATTGCCAGTGTTATGTTTTGTCTGCTTGAAATTTGCTTGTTTGATTCCTCTTCTCTTTGATATAGTATTTTGTTGAACTGGACTGTTTTTTTGTTTTGTTAT
Organism: Boesenbergia rotunda; assembly: GCA_024364735.1. Taxonomy (NCBI): domain Eukaryota; kingdom Viridiplantae; phylum Streptophyta; class Magnoliopsida; order Zingiberales; family Zingiberaceae; genus Boesenbergia; species Boesenbergia rotunda. The sequence continues at coordinate 148,023 of JAGFNQ010003557.1, forward strand.
TTGATCTTGCTGATCCTATATTATCCTTAGATGATTGTAACTTTAAAAAAATCCAGTGTTCTGAAAACCGGACCGGACCGGACGGTCGGACCGGTTGAACCGGGAACCGGCCAGATTTCCGGTCCGAGTTGACTCTGAAAACCGGCTACTCAACAACCGGATGTGAACCGTTCTGAACCGGGCGGGAACCGGTGAACCGGACAAACCGGAAAAACCGGTCAAACCGGCTTGGTTTATTTTATTTTCATTTTTTGATTTTTTTCCCCCCTTTTGCAATTTTGCTTTCTTACTAAAAATGAAAATTAAAAAATAAAATATCAAAAACCTAGTTTGCTTTCACCCAAAGTCCCAAACGAAAAAAACATATTGTTTTTGCAAGAGAGTCACCGCCGCCAGTCTCTCGCCGCGTCACCTTGCCTCTACCAGTCTCGCCGCGGCACCCTGCCTCCGCTAGCCTCGCCTCGTTGCCACTAGTCTCGCCCCGTCTCCAGCTTCGTTGCGTCGTCGTGCTGGCATATGATGCAGCAATATATGACATATTTGGATGTGTAATTTGTATGTGCTTTACTGTGTCCTATTAAGTGTTTATCGTGAACAATGTTACTTATATATTTTTTTTTTTCTTCGTATTCAGATTTTTGTCCATTTTTTTTTTTTTTTTATTTTTTTTTCGAATACTGTACTGGTTGCTGCAAAATATATCACATGTTACATGTTATCTAATCTTGAGTAGTTGTAATTTTTTTTATATTTATATTACATTTTTTTTTCGGTTATGTGTTGAGGTTAACGTTGAACTCTGACTCTAACCTTGCTTTCGATGTCCGATCGTTCTCAGACTTGAAAATCATAATTTGTTTTTGTCGTCTTATTATAGGTGCATACATACACCTTCAGGAACGAAAACTCTTACTGCATTTCCATCAAGATCCTTATGCTGAGTATGACTACTGGATCAACACGATTGGAGTGGATGGACTGTTTACTGACTTCACTGGGAGTGTCCATCAGTATCAAGAGTGGGCGCAGGCATCTGCAACAAATGAAGCAAGTGCTCTTGGCTTATTGCATAAGATGGCACTTATGATCTCCTCGTTCGAAGGAAAAGAATGAACATATATCATCCTGTCTGTGTCAAGCTTCCCTCTCCCTTCTCGCCGTACTGATCGATTGTCTGGAAAGTAAATACTGAATGTTTGTTAAACAACAGATATAAAATTGACTTATCGATTTGTCTGAATTTTTCAGCAAAAGTCATCTCTCTATGAAACTTGAGGTGTGATATTCTTATTACATTTTTCAGTCTTTTAGAGCCGAGTGTCCAGGAATAGAGCTTATTATACAACCATTTGCCTTGTTTACTCTCATATTTGGTTATTTTCTGAATAAATTTATTTATTCTTGTATAAAATTTAATAAATAAAAATAATATATATGAAAAATATTCATGTATAATTTTATAAATTTCTTTTATATCTTTTCTAGATATTATATTTAAAAACTATTGGTGCGTAATTATATTATATTAGTATTCATTTAATACAAGGAAATAATTTTGTTAAAAATGATTTCTGCTAAAATTATTTTAAAATATTTTAAATTTTAGAAAAAGCTAAAAGATATTATTTTTATATACAAACCCCTGACTAATTCTTAAACGACCTTTTAAAATTTAGTAACTTAAAAAAAATAATTTATTGAATATTAAATCTTGAATATTTTTATTTTAAATTAAAATACCTATTTTATTCTAGAAATTTAAATAAAATTTTAAAGGCCGAACCGGTTGGGTTTGTATTCTGGCCCGCGTCTCCTCTCCTCTGCCTGGCGATTAAGCGGTTCCCTCGGAGAGCACTCGAGCGGCGGCGTCGCTTTCCCTCGGGCCGGCGTATGTGATAGGATCCCCGACCGCGCGCCTCTCCTCTCCGACGAAGGGGGCGACGGGACTGTCTGCTACTGACGCTTCTTACCGTCTTCTTCCAAGCTGTGTTATCGTCTCTTCTCATCATCGCATCGCTCAACACTTGCTCTAAGCCCTTACGTAATATTTCTTCTACTTTTCAATTCTACCCTCCTGAAAAAGAGGGAAAAAGTTATCTTTTTGGCGTTACGATATAGATGGGGAAGAGGAAACGAAGCAATGACTCCAGTGAGGAGAAGATCGATGGTGGGCACTGCCCATCCACCATCTTCGTCTCCAATCTCCCCTATTCGTTCAAGTCCTCTGAGGTAATTTTAAAACTTTTGTTTTTCCTGTCGTTTGGTTTGATTGTTTCCTCATTGATTTGGTTCATCTTTTCTTCCTTCATAGCTGGAAGCATTATTCGGTGAAATCGGACCCGTGAGACGCTGCTTTATGGTCACTTCAAAAGGTAAGTTCTGTATATACACATTGCACGCCATTAGTAGTAGTTGTTGTTCAGTTTTTCTATGGATGCTTTAGTTTGCAATCAAATGAATGAAGTGGTAACCATGTTAATTGAGATTAATAGATAAGAGTTTTTGAGGTGTAATAAATTATGAGGTAACATCTTGGTGTTGGCTAGTTAAGGTTGTGAACCTGAATTAGTACATATGATATTTGCTTTTTCACTCTGCTATGGTGTTACGTTAACTATTGCTAAAATGAGGTTATTCATCTTCTTCTAAAAATAGTTTGCTTCCTCTTTTGCAGGATCAGAAGAGAGTCTGGGGTTTGGTTTTGTCCAATTGTAAGTTTGACTAAAAAAATTCTTTTACCAAATTGGCAGTTAATCTTGTGTTGGAATGGTGAACCAAAATGGTTCAATTGTACTCTCTTGCTGATTGTTTTAGTGCCTCTGTTCGTTGTTTGTTTGATTTCTCTTTCTTTTTATTTTGTTGTAATGATGGTGTTTCCATGTTTATGTTGTCATTGTATTCAACTCTATTGACTACTTTTGCCTGAACCTTGAAAAGACTTGCTGGAAGGAATTAACACAACATTTACTATGTATCTGAATAATGGCCCTAATCATAGTCCGGATGAACTAGAAGTTTTGGTCTTATTTGAAATCAATGATCTAAGAACTTGAAAGTTCCAGGTTTTGGATCATGTGAGGCATGGTAAACTAATGGTTCCATCTTTGAGAGATGCACACTCTAAATACTGGAGCATGGAACTATGATTTCTAGAAATTCACAACCTGAGACCAACTCTTTTTGCATGTGTTACATCGATCAAATATTTTAGGATGAACTTTTTTTAAAGTTTGGGAGAGAGAACATTGTATTACATAATATCATGATAAAGCCCAATGCGTGACTAAACTCATTACACCTAATAACTCATTACTTTTAATTCTCTTTTACCTCAAACCTCAGACAGACACTAGTTGTGTCCGACTTGTTAATTACATAAAGAGTTAAAACATAAAGAGCCAATGCTAACCAAAACTATGTATCTGAAAAATCAAGACATAACTAAGGAAAGCTCTTGTAATTGTTGTTCTAGCACACAGTTAAGGATCCCTTTATTCTCATATCAACACAACCAATGATGCCTTGGACCAAATATCAACATTAATAAAGAGGAGAAAGAGATAAGGACAAAAGTACAACTTTAACAAGAATGAAGAGAGATCTCGTGAATTAGCTCTTGAGAACATTTCCTACTGAAGTGACGCCACAAAAACACACAATAGGCTCAAGGATAAGGAAATCACTCAAAAGTTCTAGAGGAATAAATATTATAGCTCAACCCTTACAAACATATCATATTGAGAACATGATGATTTCTTTCTTCAATCTTCACTAGAGATGGATAGCACAACTAGACCCTTTGATAAAAGTAGCAAACTGAGAACATGAGAATATGATATTCTCCCTATTTAGGCCTTCATTGAGAAGAAGATAATGTGCTGAAATAAGGAACAAAGAGCTCAGAAAACAATGTTTGCACGTGTTGGAAGCAGCCCGAGGATGTCTAGGCTTAAGGTTAATTGGGCAAGGACTCTCCTTGTATGCGACCTAAAGAAATTGTAGAGAAAGCTGCATTACTGGGAAGAAATATAAGGATTTCATTATTAGATTTATGGATGAAGAGGAATATAAAAGGTGAAACTACATTAAGAAATAAGGGTTATTTTTATGGATTGAAAATAAGTGAAAAACCAAAATTACGGAAGGATGCAGATATAGAATGAACAAACACCTAACAAGAACATGCTAATACCAGAGAATAGAAAAGGAAACAAGAACTAGGCAGAGAAATTTTCAATTCAAGATAATGTAATATAGAAGAGGAAAAAAAATCCAAAAATCCAAGTAGAGAGTTGCAAATTAGGGTTGAACTTAGGATTGTTGGCATATTTATTCTCCAAGTCCTCAAGAGACAAAGGAGGGCTCGAGGAGCAATGTGCTTAGTGGATGGGGTGCTAAGGATTTAATAATCTACCTGTGCAATGCTTGAAGATGAGTCAAATGCTTAAATATGACTTGAATGCGTGCCATGCTTGGAGATGAGTGACTAGTGGTGATGATGAATTGTGGCGATGTTTGCTCTTGCAGGGATGAGTGATGATCACATGATGACTGTGTTTGTGTGGTCGTCGTGGGATAGGACCGGAACGCGAGTAGAAGTGTGAGTGTCACTTAGTCACATCGATATAGATGACTGATAAAGTAGGTGGAGAGGAGGCTGCTGTAAATAGTGCAAGGGTGGCCACTGATGGCAACTCCTAATGGGATTTTTGACTATGCCAGAGATAGATATAAGGTTGTTGCCTGTTGGCACTTGGAATGAAAAAAGGTGGAGGACGATGTCGCCTGGTAGGTGCTGTTAATATGGCACATAGGATGTTGAGATTTGTTGGTTTGAATAAATTGTGCACATTGTAGCACAAAGAGCACCAAAAGGCAATGTGGTGCTGCAACCGCTGCTAGAAGATCCTTGCATGACAGAGGAGAAATTGTATGATAGGTTAGAGATGAGAACTAGTGAGATAACTGTTACATGGTTTTATATAGGGTACATGATAAAATCCTAAACTTGGAATAATGAATGTAGGATTTAACCTATTCTGCCAAAAAACTCATTAGTTCTGATATGTCAATGTAGGTGATTAAATAAAGCAATAGCAACATCCTGTTCATTTTGTTTGTACAATTTGCTTAAGCTCAATTTATTTTAAAATATCCGTTAAGGTACATTGGTATTTGAAGTTTTTATTTGATTGTGCACTATTCTTGTAAGAAATCGAGGGAGTGCCAACCCTCCTGTTAAACACACAATTAATACAGAAATTTTGCATCAATGGTTGTTACATCCCAATTAAAATACTTGAGAAGACCTCAGTTTCTCTATTTTCTCTAATCTTTTTTTGTCAGACTTGCAGCTTGTGTATTACTATTTCCATTTTGAAGCAATGCACTTTTAAGTCTAATTTGGTCCAAATGTTTATTTTCTCCAAATGATATTGTGTTTCCATTTTTTTCATTTATTTTATATCGGGGCACATACTTTTCATGTCCCAAATTTGATACTAAATTGGCGATTCTGATACCAAACTTTTGAAAAGACTTTTATAATCCCAAAGTTGGACATTTACCTTTTTTTATTTCCAAATTTTAAAAGTGACAATTTTAATACCATGCAATGGGAAGCGCTTCAAGTCCCATTTTTTTTAAAAAATTGTGACTGATCACTATTACCAAATTGAGAAGGTGAAACCTAGGGGTTTTCGATTTTTAATTTTTTTAACTTGAATACAATAATCCAATTGGGAAGGTGAACCCTAGGGGTTTTCTGTTTTTATTTTTTTTAGCTTGAACACTATAACCCAATTTGGAAGATGATCCGTAGACGAAAATAAAAATAAAGTGTTAACTTTAGGATAAAAAAGTTTTTTTTTTAAAAGTTTGGTATCCAAAATGCCAAAAACAATCCAAGTTTGGTTCCCAAAATGGCTTTTCCTCTTTTTATATCTGAATGATATCGTGTAGACATTAATTTGCATTGTGTTTCTGAAAATGAGAATCTTTATAAAAACTCTTATCTTTGATTTCAATGAAAAAGAGAAGATTATTATATTCAATGCATAGTGTTCATATTTTTGCCTGCCTTATTAATTTGATTTGATGATTTCAGTGTTACTGTTGAAGATGCTGTGCGTGCAATTCAACTGAAAAATGAGGCATCCATCAATGGTAGAAGGATTAGGGTCAAACTTGCTAAGTCCCGTCTTCCTCTTGCGGAACGTCGGCAAACCACAAAGCTTGGTTGCATCATCTGCCTAATATTAATTCTCACGTTCCTTATATTCCCGAAATCAGAGTACATAGTTTTAATGTCCTTGGTGGTATTGTTATTGTGCAGTGCCCTCAGAGGAGATGGATAAAAAAAACAATGATATTGTTCACTCTGGTGGTAAAACTGAGCAAAAAGAGATGCCCAAGCCAAACAAAATAAATGGTGATGCAAGTATGTGATTTTTGTTCTTTTTACTGAGATAAGGTCTTATTAAGTTTTTAATTTATCTAAAATCAGTAGCTGTAATAGAATCACCAAGAAGAATTGTTGATAAACTGAAGGAAGAGTTGGGAATCCAGGACCACAATGCTGTAGTGGCAGGCTCAGAAAAGCAGAGGTTAGTTTGGTGATTTGTTCGTTGGAAAAATTTGATTTATGCTTCATATCATATATGTTGGTTATCCTCCATCTGACGTCGATTCTATATTATTTAAAAAGTAAATTTGAGATATCTTGCTGTCTTTAGGTGTATTTTATCATTATATACCTCCAAATTTTCTTATTTCGCCCTACAATCTTCTTCAACACTCTTTGTAGTGAGAAAATATCTTGGTTTTTATTGAGCATACATTTTAAATTTATTTTTCTTTACATTGCATTTAATAAAATTTCACATTCACTTACCTCATTTTCTTTGCCGGTGGATTTAATTTATTTATAACAGTAGGCTTAATAGAATTTCACATTCACCTACCTCATTAATAGTTCTCTTTGCTGTTGAATTTAATTAATTTATAAGAGTAGGCAAATGGAGACTAAATTCTGACATCAAGACCATACATAATCACTCTTGAATTAAACCTAGAATTAACAAGGGTCATCTTCAAGATGTTCAAACACTCTAGAACATCAAAGAACATTGTGAATATATTTGTATATTGTTTCATTTTGATTGTAAGTCTATTTATGTTTGTAATGAGTTTCTTAATTGTGTACAATTTGTTTTCCTCTAAGAAAAGATCATAGTAGAAGTAGAGGTCAGATGATAAGGTCCGCAGAGAGCGATTTGAGGCTAACATATGATGGTCATATGCTAGGACTTGGCTTAATATCACAGAAGAAGAGGTCAGACGATAAGATCTTGTCTTTATGGTGGGCTGCAAAGGAGGCAAGAGGTGGAGAGGAGCTGGTGAGGGAGGAATTTCACTACCAATATCAAAATAGTGACCTTCCCCTCAAATGGGTTATCATAAGATAGAAGCCATAGTTTCCTCAATCTACTACCTATATGAGAGGAACAGATTTGTATTGTACAAGTGAAATAGAGAAAACTGCACTGTATAGGTTCCAATATATTATTAAGTGATTCAATCTTCCAGCCGAGATTGAATTTACATATTTCAATTGTAAATACATGAACTAGTTTATATAATTATACAATTATATAATTTTGCCATTTATTTAATATATTATAGAATATTATCATATTCTGTATGTTTCTAATTATATAACGTGATATGCTGAAATAATACAATATAATATTATGGATAATATAAATAAAAATTGTTGCATAGTTTGTGCCAGACAACACAAGCCAACTTATCTTTTCACTTACTGATCGACACATGAAACACATCAAGAACTTGAGACTTTTGTGAAAATGAGGAGTGGACATGACGAGCCTTTCTCCACAATGATGATAGCCAGTGAGCTTTCCTTTGTGAGCGGCATGCCTTTCTCCATGAAGATGTGGTACATTGGTCTTTTGCAAGTTGCAGATGAGGTCAGAGGGTTGCAATGATTTAGGTAGGTCCTCTTCCTCCTCTTCTATTAGGGCTATGCACATGGATTGGCATCTAGATTGGCATGACCGATCATTCCAGTCATGGTTCAAACAAGATTTCAAACCTTGATTAGCATAACGTATAAATATCTCATATAATAGTTAATATCACCCTGTAAAAGCAAAACAAAGATGTACTGAACTATACAAGCGCTGTTTTCAATAAGTGTGTATGTCTCGGTTGCCAAACTATCATCTAGTGAAAAGTATTGTGTTAAACAAATTTGGAATCTCTTATGATTTTTATTTTATTTTATTTTCTAGTGACAAGATGTTGTTTGTTTTTTGTATTTTGATTCTGCATTAAATGCTTGAACGTAAATTTTGTATCAATTATATGTCTTCCCTTCATGGACCAGGTTTGCTAGAACTGTTGTTTTTGGTAATCTGCTGAACTATGAGATGGCCGTTGAAGTCTTTCGGCAAGCTGGAGAGATCGGCACCATATGCTCATATAACTATCCTCTTCCAAAAGAAGAATTAGAGTTACATGGTTAGGTGGCTTTTTTTATATAATATGCATTATGTTTTATTGTTGTTGAAAACTCATCATACAGAAAATTGAATTTCTGAAACTTCTGGTGAATTGTATGCTAACAAGCTGATTATGCTTCACGTTAGTCTTACTATTAGTCTTATTGAAGCTTGGAATTTGCATTATGATGGTACAAATTCTCATCTATCTACCATCTGTGGGATCGGCATAAATATCCAAAGATCATACTTTCATGAATCTTTCTTCTAATTTCTGCCTTTTTGGCTCCTGCATTTACTGAGCAAGGTTCTATTCGAAACTCTAATGAGTAATGCTATTCATAATTTTTTTCATATGAGATGATTGTTTGATTTATCTTGTCAAATTCTACTACCGTTGCTCTATTACATTCCTGCGATTGGAGGACTATGAAAGAACTTTATCTTCATCCCAACAATAGCATTACTTATATTATCTTTTTAATCAGGATGAACATTCTTGTAACTTTCTTATACATGCAACAAGGCCTTCCATGTGCTTAATGAAGAGAGGTTCCTATTTCATGCCCAAAATTTCCATGTTGAGAAAGTAGTTAATTGTAGCTTTTTTTATTGGGTTATGATACTTCATTATGTTTCAGTTGCTATCTCAGTTGCAACCTGTCAATGAGTTTGACAAACATTTGTTTTGAATATCAATAATGCTAAAGAAGATGCAAAGCTTGCTTAATAGTTGTTTCAATACTAAATGGTCATTAGAAAATAAGTAATTCTTAGTATTCTTTTTAGGGCTTGCTCGAGATGGATGCAAGTTAGAAGCTGCCTCAGTACTTTACATGAGTGTCAAATCTGCACGATATTCTGTGACAAAGTTACATCAGCAAGAAATAAAGGGTGTATCTGTTTGGGCTCGTCAATTGGGTGGGGAGGTATAGCTTCTGCTAGTTTTCTTTATCCAGGGTTTCAATAAAACCATTAGATTCAATTGGATTTTGCAGCTTCGCTTCAGATTTAGATTACATTAGATATGTGAAGATGATGACTGTTGTGATCACGATCTCATATTTGATTGTTGGCAGCTGGAGGTTTATCTTTAGTTACTTGATTTTAGACTTGTTACAACTTCTATTTCCATTGAATAATACTTAACAGTCCCATTCATCATGTTACACTTACTTATTTTAGCTTTTAAAAGTTCTTTATTTGGTTTTTGATCTATAGAGGTATAAGATTATTCAATTTGTTAGGTTTGATTTTACATTTAAGTGTATTATTATTATGCTGGTTAACTAGTTAATTCTCCATTCTAGATCAATTATGCACATAGTTTTTACTAGTTTTTAAATTCATATGATTTCAGTTAGCTTATTGTATTTTCTATTGCATGCTGAGCCATATGACTGATTGATATGATAGTAAGGTCATTTACGCCATCTTTAAGATATAGCCTGTACACTGTAATGACCTTGCCCATAATTTTAATCTGTTTTGCCAAGTAGTCCATAAGTCTTGTAGATAGATACCTTAAAACTGATGCATCTTATGATGGTTGGATTTCCATTACTGGGTGAAGAGGTAGGATAATTATTGGAATGATATTACTGTTGATTTTGTTATATGAATCTACATTTCGGATTTTGATTTAATTTTCAATGTGAACTCTTTGGATAAATTGATAATTTGTTGATGCACCTTATGTTTTGCTATTATTGTTTTCTTCTTTCAATTTGTGTGTCTATGTTAATTGCTTTTTAAAGTACATTCTATTTTATGTTTTACAATCCAGGGTTCAAAAACGAAGAAGTGGAGAGTAATTGTCAGGAACTTACCTTTTAAGGTGGATAATGGCCTATACTGAATTACCAACTAGTAATTTTCCCGTTTTTGTTCTAAGAATACCATCTGGCAATGATTGCAGGTCACAGTTAGTCAGATCCGAAATGTATTTACTTCTGCAGGTTTTGTGTGGGATGTTTTAATCCCTCATATGTCAGACGATGGGTATTTCTTGCATCCTCATTTTTCTTAACCCTGATGAAATTGGCCCTCTAATATCTTTTTTTTTCGCTATTATCAGAGTTTCAAAAGGTTTTGCTTTTGTATCTTTCACATGCAAACAAGATGCAGAAAAAGTATGTGCAGTTGTAAATTGTTGTTTACATGCAAATTATTGGTTGGAGCAGTACTAAATGCTTTCTTTATTAGGCTATAAAAAATCTAAATGGACGATCATTTGCAAAACGAACTATTGCTGTTGATTGGGCAGTTCCAAAAAAAGTATACTCTGTTGCAAACTCCGCTGCCACTAAGGAAGGTAAAGCCCAATTCATGAACTTATGACATTGTATCTTCTAGTTCATACACAATAAAGAATTTAAAGTTTACTTGTGATGACATTAACTTTTACTTGGCTGTGTTTCTATTGATGGGATGTGACAAGAACTGAAGACATTCATTGATAAATAAAAATTGCTTTGGAGTGAGTCTAATTTATGTTTCTTGATGTATAGCCAAATAATACCTATTAAATCCTTGATGATTCATGGATTTTGTGATGCAATATGACAATTTTTTTCCAAAGTAATTTTTGGTAAGCTAAAGACAAAATAATGTTTGATCAACTTTTGCTTCCATAATTTTCTTTTAAACTGAGTGAAATCATGTTGCAACTTTCTAGATTCTGTTGAAACTCCTAACTATACTGTTTGTCTCATTCTTTTCTATTTGTTATTTGCAAGTTTTCTTCCTTTTTTCCTCTTGGCAGAGGAGAACAAGGCTTAGTGATAAGTGCCTTATCTACTGTGATCTCATTTACAAAGGATTGGAAACCTTTTCTCCGCCGGTCTAATAAATAATCTTATTTACAGGACAGCACAATGACACTGACAATGAGAGTAATTCAGACACTAACAGTGACAGTGAATATGATGAAGACGACATGATTAAAGATGAAGTCAAACTTGATAAAGCTGCTATTGTTGAAAAGTTCCCAAAGGCTAGTGGAAATATGGTCCCATCTAATGATAATGATTTTGCATTGGAGGCAAAAGTTGCAAAGAAGATCCTTGATAATTTGATCAGATCTACTGCTAGGTCTGATCCAGCATGTGGCATGGATTTCAAGACAGATGAAAGTATTTCCGAGTTTGGTGCAGAAGATGACTCTGAAAAGAAGGAATCTCTCATGCCTACAAGGAAAGATGCAATAGTAGAAGGTGAGGATGCAAAAGTGATAAAAGCTGATATTACAGAATTGGTAAAGAAAGATAAGGATTTGGATAAAACTATTTTCATAAGCAACCTCCCGTTTGAAATTAGTATCGAGGAGGTAAAGGAGAGGTTTTCTTCTTTTGGAAAAGTGCAATCCTTTCATCCAGTTCTTCATAAACTTACCAAGTACGTTCAGGATGATATCCTTGGTTTTGTTTCTTTTTGTTCTATGTAGTAATGAGTTTATAGTAACTCAAGAAAGCTCCTTTCTAACTCGCGTTTCCCAGAACTCCTAGTTTGTATTTTATTTTCAATTTTGCATGATTCTTGCTACTGCAGGCGTCCTCAAGGAACTGGCTTTCTGACATTTGATAGTCCAGTTGCAGCAGATGCTGCCATTTCTGCTGCAAATGTTGAATCTGGCTTAGGAATCATTATTAAGGGAAGACCACTTAAGGTTTTAAAAGCCTTAGATAAGGAATCAGTTCACAAAAAGGAACTTGAGAAGTCAAAGAATGAGGTGCATGACAGACGCAATTTATATCTAGCAAAGGTCTGGTTCTTTTTGGACTTAAGTTGCCTTATCAAATTTTTTGATATGGGATACTTACAGTAAGAATTCTTCTTGTTCCTATAACAGGAAGGTGAGATACTTTCTGGAACACCTGCTGCAGAAGGTGTATCTCAAGATGATATGAAAAAGCGTGAGGTGTAAGTTGTTACCTCGTCCTGGTATTCTGGCATTGTATGGATAATACATGCCCTTTACTTTTTCTTTTTTTGGATACAGTATGTTAAGTTGATTTCAATATTATTATCTAGCATGGCTGCTTGGTAGCAGTATTGCAATGAGCATATTCAGCCTTCACAGATATGTTTCTAAGATCAATCTCACGTGTAGGTTGATGAAGAAGAAGACGGAAATGCTGAAGTCTCCAAAATTCCATGTATCAAGAACTATGTTGATTATCTACAATTTGCCAAAGACGATGACTCCAGAACAAGTGAGGAAACTCTGTGTTAATGCAGTTACATCCCGTGCTTCAAAGCAGAATCCTATCATTGAAAAGGTTTCTATTTGATCTTGTATTTACCTTTTGTTGGGATTTATCCCTTAATTTTACACTGTTTGACCAGGTAAAGGTCTTGAAAGATGGTAAGAAAGACAGGGCTACAACTAAAAAACATTCCCATGGTGTAGCTTTTGTCCAATTTAGAGAACATCAACATGCACTTGTAGCCCTGAGGGTTCTGAACAACAATCCAGGTAAAACTTTGATGTGTTTTCCCCAGTGGATTCGCCTTTCAAGTTTTCTCTAGTGTATTGATGCAGCATTTCTTGCTTAATAGTTTGGATTTCTTTATGCTAATTTGTTGGACAAAGTGCACCAAAACATTGTATTCCAGTGTCTATAAACTTTGTTCTGTTGATATCATGTTGATAAATTTATTGAACATTTTACTTTATGGTAATTAATTTGTATTTCTCTACTAGAAACCTTCGGTCCTGAGCATCGCCCTATCGTGGAATTTGCTATTGACAACTTGCAGAAACTAAGACAACAACATACAGCTAACTTGGAGTCCAAGGAGAATAATCATAATTCAACTGTGTTTCGCAATCAAACCAAAGGGGGTGACAGAGACAATGCAGGCCAGGAATCCAAGAAAGCAAAGTGCCGAACACTCCACAAGAGATCAGCCCAACCATCGGGAACTGCTGAAGAGCCCAGAGTTGAACCAAGGTTGACTTCCCAGGACACTGATCCAGATGTAAAAGTTAGGGATGCTGCTAAACTGAACAAGAAACTTAATAAAGCTGGTAGAAGATGCAAAGCTATTCCTTCCACTAAATCTAAGCATATTGGGTTGGAATCAGAGTCCAACGCGATACAGGGTGGAAGAGTTGTTCAAGTCAAAAAACCAAACAAGAATCAGGTAATTGACATTCCAAATCTCTGTGACCTTGGTCTAGCAATTTACAGTATACTATAATCTGCGATGTCATTGCAGATGGATACATCTGGTGAGACTAAGAAAAGGAAGAGCACAACTGAGCCTGCTGGCGGGTTGGGACGTCAAAACCCGACTCGAAAACCTAAGAGGAGAAAGGGCTCATCAGGGGGGGAAATAGTAGATAAGTTGGATATGCTAATTGAGCAATACCGTTCCAAATTTTCACGCCGCAATCCAACCAACGGTAAAGATGCAAGTAAATCTGGTCAAAAGGTTAGAAGATGGTTTGAGCAACTTCCTGATAATTAGATGTATTGTTCTTTCCTTGCGCTGAATGCTTCATTTTAGGGTTTATAATTAGATGAGATGAAATTGCTTCTGATTTTGTGTTTAACAGACATGTCACGTCTTGCAAAACCAAGTTTGAAATTGGTATGGTGTTGTACCATTATTTGGACAGTTGTATGCTTGATAATGTTTGAAACGAGTTATTATTACATTATGCTTTAGTATCTTATCATAGAATTGTTTTGGATTTCACTTGTTTTCAGAGTAGAAGCTTGCTCAATGTGTTGATTCCAATGGGTTAAAACCGAATTGAATCGAATAAATTAAAAATTAAATAAATCAATATTTTTTAAAATAATCGAACTGTTTGAATTTCTTGATAAAAATTGAGAAAATCGAACCGATAAAATATCGGTTTAACCAAATTAATCGATTTAATCGAAATTTTAAAATTTTATTCGATTTTAATAAAAAAAAGATTTAATTTAATTTAATTATATTTGTAAATAAAAAATAATTAAATTAATATTTTTATTTGGTTTATTCGATTTAACCGAATTATAAAATTGAAAATTGAAAATTTAATCGAATTAATCAAAAATTGAATCGAATTTTAAGAAAAAAATCGAAAACTGAATTAACCGAATCGAATTTTAAAATTCGGTTGGTTCGATTTGGTTAATTCGGGTTTTTCGAATTTTTTTGTTTGATAGATAATCTGAAACTTGCACATTGAGATTGCTTTGGATGAATCCATCACTTGTTTCATTCTATCAGTAAGGAAATCAAACAAGTTTATTCATGATTAAGTTCATAAGGTTTAAGCACCTAAATTTCACTTAGGATATATTCACTTGTGGCATTATTTTCATGTACAAATTTATTTTAATCTAAAATATACATTTTAAAGATATTTGAAACTTAATGGTTAATGAAAATAATCCACTATTGTCAATTTTTTTTTGGTGTGTGAGAGAGAGCGCGCACACAAATATCCTTTTCTAGAAAAATGAAAATAAAGAATAGAATTTTTGGACCAAATATGTTGATGTATACAACATATTACAAGTAGGTTCTATTATAATCAACCACTAAATAAATTTAATTTGATGCTTTTTTAAAAAAATAATTTTAAAATAGTTTTTATAGTAAGCTAAGAATATCTTATTGGTGTATTAAGCTTAGGAAACATCTCAAAGTAACCTACTTCAAATTAATGCTAAAGTACTCTACAATCTCTTACATTAGTGGGAACCTCTATAAAATTGACAAATTATGTTCTCAATTTACAAAAATTAATATACTCATTCTTTTAACTGGTAATTGTGCTAATTATTGTCATGCATGTTGGAAAAATAAATACAAACATGACTTATGATTATTAGTCTCACATTAAAAGTTAATAAAAAAATTAAGAAGATTAGAAGTGATTGATATGATGAACCGTTCACTGAGTTGTAGGTTGAATAAGACACGAAATAACAATCTCCTATTCTACTCAATAAAATAAAATGTAGACCGTTGATTATATATTTCTTATATATACATGTAACAACCATATTTATAAATTTCTTGCGGCAATTTACCAAAGGGCGTACCTAAGAATTGGAAATTACCAATTCCGTATCATAGTTTCTATTTTACCAAAGGACGTAGGCCTTTATGTGAACTTCCTCTTATACCCCTCTTTTAACTACTGTCTTTCTCTTTCTCTCTCTCAGTAACAAATTTCGAGACGTTCGTACACATGCTTGTTCAGACTTTTATTTTAAAATAATATATTATAGAATCGGCGCTAAAAACGAAAGGTAAAAACTAAAAAAATAATTCAATTTTCAAACATGATTAATATATAAATATTTTTTAATATTTCAGTCGAATTCGTTAAAACTTTGATTAATATATAAATATTTTTTAAGTAAAAATATAAGGTAAATGATTTTTTTAAATTTGATTAATATTAACTAATATATTTAATAATATTTAATAAATATATTAATATATATAAATTTTTTTTTAAAAAACGTACCTGTATATTAATCAATATATTTAATAATATTTAGTAAATATATTAATATATAAAAAAAATTTAAAAAAAATGTACCTGTGGGCCTGAAATATTCAGGCCCAGCGTGGGCCTGAAATGTTTTATTTCAGGCCCACGTTGGGCCTGAAATCTTTTGATTTCAGAACTGATATGGACTCAAATTTTTTTTCTATTTTAAAAATATATTAATATATAAAAAAACGTATCAAAACACTTAATTTCAGATTCAAACGCAGGGCCTGAAGTCATCCCAGGAGGATCTGAAGTCAAATAACTTCAGATCCTATAAATAATTAATTTAATAAATAATAATTAAATATAAAAAATATTTTTAAAATTAAAAAATTTTTAGTGACCTGGGGCTGAAGTCTAATGACTTCAGGCCCAAGGAGGGCCTGAAGTCATCAGACTTCAGGCCCTCCATCAATTATATAAAAATATATTAAAAAAATTTTTATAAAAAAGTTTAATATATAATTACATATTATATAGAAGTGGTTTAGGTATATCAGTGAGTTTGGGTGTCAAAACATCTAATAGGAGTGGTCTAGGAGATGAGATTTTGGATGCCGAAACATCTAATCTTGCTGTATCACCAATGCTATAAGAGTGGTTTAGGTATATCAGTGAGTTTTGAGCAAAACTTACTGATGGACCTACCATATTTGGAATTCTGAAAACCCTATATCAGTAGACAGGGTTGAGCTAGGAGATGAGATTTTGGGTGCCGAAACATCTAATCTTGCTCTATCACCAATACTATAAGAGTGGTTTAGGTATATCAGTGAGTTTTGAGCAAAACTCACTGATGGACCTACCATATTTGGAATTCTGAAAACCCTATATCAGTAGATAGGGTTGAGCTAGGAGATGAGATTTTGGGTGCCGAAACATCTAATCTTGCTGTATCACCAATACTATAAGAGTGGTTTAGGTATATCAGTGAGTTTTGAGCAAAACTCACTGATGGACCTAACATATTTGAAATTCTGAAAACCCTATATCAGTAGACAGGGTTGAGCTAGGAGATGAGATTTTGGGTGCCGAAACATCTAATTTTGCTGTATCACCAATACTATAAGAGTGGTTTAGGTATATCAGTGAGTTTTGAGCAAAACTCACTGATGGACCTAACATATTTGAAATTCTGAAAACCCTATATCAGTAGACAGGGTTGAGCTAGGAGATGAGATTTTGGGTGCCGAAACCTCTAATCTTGCTGTATCACCAATGCTATAGGAGTGGTTTAAGTATATCAGTGAGTTTCTAGCAAAACTCACTGATATACCTAAACCACTCCTATAGCATTGGTGATACAGCAAGATTAGAGGTTTCGACACCCAAAATCTCATCTCCTAGCTCAATCCTGTCTACTGATATAGAGTTTTCAGAATTCCAAATATGGTAGGTCCATCAGTGAGTTTTGCTAGAAACTCACTGATATACCTAAACCACTCCTATAGCATTGGTGATACAGCAAGATTAGAGGTTTCGGCACCCAAAATCTCATCTCCTAGCTCAACCCTGTCTACTGATATAGGGTTTTCAGAATATCAAATATGTTAGGTCCATCAGTGAGTTTTGCTCAAAACTCACTGATATACCTAAATCACTCTTATAGTATTGGTGATACAGCAAGATTAGATGTTTCGGCAGCCAAAATTTCATCTCCTAGCTCAACCCTATCTACTGATATAGGGTTTTCAGAATTCCAAATATGGTAGGTCCATCAGTGAGTTTTGCTCAAAACTCACTGATATACCTAAACCACTCTTATAGTATTGGTGATACAGCAAGATTAGATGTTTCGGCACCCAAAATCTCATCTCCTAGCTCAACCCTGTCTACTGATATAGAGTTTTCAGAATTCCAAATATGGTAGGTCCATCAGTGAGTTTTGCTAGAAACTCATTAATATACCTAAACCACTCCTATAGCATTGGTGATACAGCAAGATTAGAGGTTTCGGCACCCAAAATCTCATCTCCTAGCTCAACCCTGTCTACTGATATAGAGTTTTCAGAATTCCAAATATGGTAGGTCCATCAGTGAGTTTTGCTAGAAACTCACTGATATACCTAAACCACTCCTATAGCATTGGTGATACAGCAAGATTAGAGGTTTCGGCACCCAAAATCTCATCTCCTAGCTCAACCCTGTCTACTGATATAGGGTTTTCAGAATTTCAAATATGTTAGGTCCATCAGTGAGTTTTGCTCAAAACTCACTGATATACCTAAACCACTCTTATAGTATTGGTGATACAGCAAGATTAGATGTTTCGGCACCCAAAATCTCATCTCCTAGCTCAACCCTATCTACTGATATAGGGTTTTCAGAATTCCAAATATGGTAGGTCCATCAGTGAGTTTTGCTCAAAACTCACTGATATACCTAAACCACTCTTATAGTATTGGTGATACAGCAAGATTAGATGTTTTGGCACCTAAAATCTCATCTCCTAGCTCAACCTTGTCTACTGATATAGGGTTTTCAGAATTCCAAATATGGTAGGTCCATCAGTGAGTTTTGCTCAAAACTCACTGATATACCTAAACCACTCTTATAGCATTGGTGATACAGCATGATTAGATATTTCGGCATCCAAAATCTCATCTCCTAGACCACTCCTATTAGATGTTTCGACACCCAAACTCACTGATATACCTAAACCACTCCTATATAATATGTAATTATATATTAAACTTTTTTATAAATTTTTTTAATATATTTTTATATAATTGATGGAGGGCCTGAAGTCTGATGACTTCAGGCCCTCCTTGGGCCTGAAGTCATTAGACTTCAGGCCCTCCTTGGGCCTGAAGTCATTAGACTTCAGCCCCAGGTCACTGAAAATTTTTTAATTTTAAAAATATTTTTTTATATTTAATTATTATTTATTAAATTAATTATTTATAGGATCTGAAGTTATTTGACTTCAGATCCTCCTGGGATGACTTCAGGCCCTGCGTTTGAATCTGAAATTAAGTGTTTTGATACGTTTTTTTTATATATTAATATATTTTTAAAATAGAAAAAAAATTTGAGTCCACGTCAGATCTGAAATCAAAAGATTTCAGGCCCAACGTGGGCCTGAAACAAAAGATTTCAGGCCCAACGTGGGCCTGAAATAAAACATTTCAGGCCCACGCTGGGCCTGCAATAAAATATTTCAGGCCCAACGTGGGCCTGAAATAAACATTTCAGGCCCAGCGTGGGCCTGAAATTTTTTATTTCAGGCCCAAAGGTACGTTTTTTTTAATTTTTTTATATATTAATATATTTACTAAATATTATTAAATATATTAATTAATATACAAGTACGTTTTTTTAAAATTTTTTTATATATATTAATATATTTATTAAATATTATTAAATATATTAGTTAATATTAATCAAATTTAAAAAAATCATTTACCTTACGTTTTTACTTGAAAAATATTTATATATTAATCAAAATTTTAACGAATCGACTGAAATATTAAAAAATATTTATATATTAATCATGTTTAAAAACTGAAATATTTTTTTAGTTTTTACCTTTCATTTTTAGCGCCGATTCTATAATATATTATTTTAAAATAAAAGTCTGAACAAGCATGTGTACGGACGTCTCGAAATTTGTTACTGAGAGAGAGAAAGAGAAAGACAGTAGTTAAAAGAGGGGTATAAGAGGAAGTTCACATAAAGGCCTACGCCCTTTG
Source organism: Boesenbergia rotunda (assembly GCA_024364735.1). Classification (NCBI taxonomy): domain Eukaryota; kingdom Viridiplantae; phylum Streptophyta; class Magnoliopsida; order Zingiberales; family Zingiberaceae; genus Boesenbergia; species Boesenbergia rotunda. The sequence continues at coordinate 167,753 of JAGFNQ010003557.1, forward strand.
ATAAAATAGAAACTATGATACGGAATTGGTAATTTCCAATTCTTAGGTACGCCCTTTGGTAAATTGCCGAATTTCTTGTGTTTGAATCCCAAATATCAATAGTGCATCCTCTTCACATCTATCTGACTCTACTCTTATGGAAAACAAGGTCAGCTAATTAGCAAACTAAAAATATTTTTTTTAAAAAAATAACACTGTTCCTGCACCAATACCCCTCGAGGGATGAGCCATAGGTGAGCTATACTGAATGTTGACGAAGTCGTCATAATCCAGAGGAAAAAGGGGGTGAGTTGTCTTCTAAGTTAACTGAATCGTTGGACCTCCAAGAAAAACTCATAACAAGTCGAAGGTATCGAAATGTCTTCCGTTAATGGTGCCTGCAAGGCTGTTCGAAGGCATATTAACAACAGACAGAGCGTTAAGGGGGAAGACCGAGTTATCCCGGACTCTAAGGCTTCAACCCTTAGACGCTCAAGTCAGGTTCCGGGAGAGTACATAAAACATATAGACAACACTATAATTGAGTATATTATTGGATATTATTATCCCTATTAAGTGGGTTTATTTGTAAGTTTTACATGTAAATACAATCTGAGCCCTTAAAGTGATCTAACTTATATTTATTACATTTCAGATTATTGGATGTGAGTTCAATGTATAAAATCCTATAGCCCAATCTATTATTATCTATGAGATAATAACAGATTGAATTTCTATATAAAGAAGTCCCTAAGGGTTTAGGATATCATCTTGACCTAGTTTCTTATTTCCTATTGACAAGAAGCTTTACGATACCGTTAACTCTAAGCCCCTTGGAAGATCCTCCATTTTCATTCCGTTGCATCTTCTTTCACAGGGATCAAGTCGACGACGCTATGATAAGGACGATAACTCTTCAATCAGGTTCCTTTTCTTTCGATTTGAAACAATAGATCTATGCTTATATGTCTTGTATTTTCTATTTTGAGTTCTTATATTTGTTTCTAGAATTCATGCGGTTAGGAGAAAATCCAAGCTCTATCAATTGGTATCAGAGTCTTGGTTTTGTTTCATCGTTTTTTATGGCAATAAAGATTGTGTTTTTCGTCGATTTATTGTTTACATGCTAAATCAAATTTTCCTAGTTTAATATAATTTTTTATCGTCAAAAATCATGCAAGAGAAAATTCTATGATAGAATTGATTTTCAAGTTTTTTTTTGCATTTTTCATGAAGAACACGAAGAACAGCAAAAACGGCCGCCATTGTTATTTAACCTAATTTTAGGTTAAAATTATGATGATTTAATTGATTGATTTGGCTAACCAATCGATTATCAAGTCCAAAATAACGAAAAAAATAATTGGAATAGATCAACGAAAAAAATAATTGGAATAGATCGATTGGAATATTCTTTTCCCAATCGATTATTAGTCTTAAAACTTGTGGCAGAATCGAATCAATCGATTCTTTTGATTTTGAATTGATTAAAAATTTTATTTATTAATTCCATTGATTTTTTAACGATTATTAAGCGATTTCATTGTTTTTAACCGATTATAAAATTTCCAATCGATTAACAATTCATCCTACGTGAATTAAACTGTTTCACGTAGTTTTGAATGTTGTATCATGTATGCATGCAAGACTTGGATTGATTTAGTGTAGCTAGGCTTGATCGATTTAGTGTGTTACATGCATGCATGGAATCGATTCTGCGATTATTCAAGAATGAAATTAATTGATATATAATCAATTCAATTATAGAACTTTAATTAAGTTTTAGCTTCGTAGGAAAATTTTTATATATAATCACATAGTCATATAAAATAGTCTTTTGAATAGATTGTGGTAATTAATTGAGTAAAATCAATTAATTATCATATAGTATTAATCAAGTAATAAGTCTAATTTATATATATTAAGATTTATTAAGAAATTATTTGTTCGGTTAAAGTTTCTAGTATTTTCTTAGGTCTATCTATACAATATGCTATTAAATTTAACTATTGTTTCGGCCTAAAGGAAGACACCTTAGGTAGATTTAGTACATTCGGCAATTTACCAAAGGGCGTACGTAAGAATTGGAAATTATCAATTCGCGTACCATGGTTTGTAATTTACCAAATGGCGCATCACCTTAAGTGAACTTCCTATTATACCCCTCCCGCCACAAAATACCTTTTCCAATTCACATTTCGAGACATCCGAACCACTTTTGCAGTAAAATAATAATTAGTGGTTCGGATGGCCAGTAGTAAGAGGCAATTTTCTCCATTCTCTCTCAGCGCAACAACATTAATGGTATTGTCGAAGGAGGAGGACATTGTGCGTGCCCTAGTTGTGCTTTAGTCACGAGTTCATCCCTCGAATCCCTCCACCCAACCAAAACCTAGGCAAGTATCGAAAGTTTTAGTGTGTGATCCTGAGGCGGCTTTAAGTGTTAACGTTGAAGTCCAGACTGCTCGGCACTTTCAAAGTAGGATTTAGGGTTTCTGCAGGGTTGATTTTTATGATAATGGCAGGAAGAAGGTCTGTGGGTGGTTCATCGTCTTCTTCATTGGCATTAATCACCAAGGTATGTTAGCGATAGGCTTAGGTAAGAACAACATAGTTTGTGAATATGTTTATACTTATTTTTGCTGAATAAATTTGTAATGTATAAAAACTGTAGGGTTCAGATGAGTTTGGGAAAAAATTATATTGGTGCAGTGGTTTAGGCCATTTTAAACATTTTGTTGAAGCATTTGAAATTTTAAATGAGTGACACATTGCGAAGATCAAAGAGTCGCCCTTCAGTTTTTTCTTGGACATAGAAGAATTGCAACATATCCGGGGAATTTTGGTTAATATATATGAAAGTTGGGATTCAACCTCGTAAGTTTTTAAATTCTCAGGTAATAGTTTTATTTATGAATTGTAAATAATATCTATAGTAAGATAAAACTTGGATATAGATGACCTTAATTAATTTATATTTGATCAATTTAAATGAGTGTATTTCAGGTGAAATTCACTTAAGGTCCTCGGTAGGCCTGAAATGATTTTATTTCAGGTCTACCGAGGGCCTGAAGTGATTTTACTTCAGGCCTTCGGTAGGCCTGAAATGAATCATTTCAGGCCCACGTTGGGCCTGAAATGTAATATTTCAGGCCCTATGTTGGGCTGAAATATTTCTTTTTAGGCCCAACATGGGCCTGAAATGAATTATTTCAGGCCCACCGTGGGCCTGAAATGATTCATTTCAGGGCCAAAGTAAAGTGAAATAAGTTGAAGCCTATATTGTTGATGATAACTAAATATTTTAATTGTTTCAGGTGTAGCGGTTGCGTTCACCAGACGAGATGTTGCTTTGTTATTGGGTATGGTGGACCGTGGAGTTTCGGTCCCTATTAATTCAACTAAAGCATTGGGTGACCTCTATCGTACTTGCTTCTCAAAAGAAAAACAACCTACCAGAACAAGAATTGAGAACTTACTTAAACATTATTCTAAAAGTGTTGAATCAGAGGATGATGTGTTATTAGTTTGTAAATTATATATTTTGTATATATTTGTTTGTGTTTTATTTTCGTCTAGTACATATAAAGTCCCTCTAGGTCTTGTAGATATAGTAGATGATTATGACAATCTTGGTAGATTCAACTGGGTGGAAGCTATCCATAAATTTTTGTCTTCACAGTTACCTAAGATTGGGGAATTATTTTCATCAACTCAGGGAAACCAGAGGACCACCAACCTCCCTTACCTAAAGGGATTTGCTGGGCTTTTGGCTGTGAGTAGAATTTTCTTGATAAAATTTATAATATTTTGCTGTCATTAATGTAATTGTCTGGAAAACTTTGTGTATGGATGGTTTTTGGAGCATGTACCCATTCAAAAACCATACAATGTTGAAGGTCCCCGAATAAATAAGTGGAGGAATATTCCTTCGCATATTAGTAGGGTGAGGGATCTTGTCAACCAAATCAGGTCCGAAGAGGTAATTATTCTAAACTGTGATCTATGTTAGTTTGATATAGAGGCAGTAAAATTTGTGTACTTGGTTATTGACAGGTGATCGTTGAAATAATTCCAAACCTACATGAAAACACATTGTTTGAGAACCTTGAGATTGGTGATGACATTCCACGGGCAATGGAGACATCAGAAGGACATCACACAGATGATGTGAGGTCATGTGGGGAATGCATTCTTAAAGACACCCTAATCAAGGAGCTAACAGAGGAGAATATATGTTTGAATGAAAGGGTTAAGGAATTAATTTTAATTATTGAAAAAAAGGGGATGGAGGGTCAAGAAAGCTATCTTGTAGTCGTTCCTCTTTCTGATCCAGTATCTTGTAAAACAAGGAGAGGACGTGACCAAAGTCGGAATGATTACATGGATACTCCAATTGAGAGTCTAGTATGACACCAGCTATTACATAAGGGGAAGCGTGTTGGAGCAATCGACCCTAAGATGGTCCGGAGTGACCATAGATTTTGATGTTTGAGCAAAGGGTTTAAGTTAGGTTTTTCCTTGTATTCTTATATGTGTATGTTGAGTGTGCAGGTTGTACAGGTTACACATATAGACTTGACTGGACAGCCTCGGTACGGTGAAGGATGGCATGGAGGCAAGCTGGAGACTTGCATGCGCATCCGAGGGACCTTGGAGAGCAGGGACGATGAGCTGATGGGCGTGGACTTCGAGGCATGCGTGAAGGATGACATGGAGGCAAGCTGGAGGCTTGCGTGCATCCGAGGGATGGGAGCCGAAGATGAAGAGGGTGCGAAGGCAACAGTCGAGGCTGCGGAGGAGGAGTCAGTCGAGTCGTGAGGGTACGAGTGCTGTGTGATTGTACTCGGGAAATCCTAGGGTTCGAGTGCGGAGTGGAATGTACTCGGGGAGTGTAACCCTAGGATCAGCAGGGTACCAGTCGACTGCCCTGGGGGCAGTCAACTGGTAGGTGGCTGGTGAGCTGGCAAATTCGAACGTTGGGGGTGTCAACGGTCGAATTTGGCTGGCACCAGTCGAATGCCCTGGGGGCAGTCGACTGGTAGCGAGAAATCAGCCCCGAGTCCTATTTAAAGAGGACTTCGTGGTGGCTGAGTTTCTTGACGAAACCTGCTTGGATAAAGCCGGTTAGTAGTCTATTGTGTTCACAAAGCGTCTGAGGTATTGTGGTGAGGTTTCTCCACCCACAAGGAGCGACACGTGATAGCCGGAGGTTATACGGGGAGTGATCCACCGACGGATTCTTGGATTAGTCACCCGACCGGGGTGGATACCAAGTAAACACTTTTTGTTAGCGTTGTTTGTTTGTTTATTATTGTTTCCGCTGTGCAACTAACAACGCAGGTACGAGGTCCAACCGAAAAAGTGTTATTCACCCCTCCTCTAGCGTCCAGAACGATCCTTACAAAGCGGAGAAAGGAAGAAATCTCAAATGTCATGGACAAGGGAAAAATGATACTTAGTGAGGAGGATATGGATGAAGCAAGAAAAACAATTACTGTAATGGAAGTCATGTCTGAAGAAGATATAGAGGAGGAAAAAAGAAGGACCTCTGAACTATACAAAATGAGGCAACAAAGCATTGATGTATGTGAGTTATTTTCATATAAATTACGTCAAATTTATTGAATTTGGTCATTAATTAGTTTGGTCTAAATTTTATGGATGTAGTTTGTGAAGATACATTTTATGAAGTCTAAGAAGAAAAATCAAGATAAAGAAGTGGCCTACCTGATAAATAAATTGGAGAACCTAAAGTAAGATATGAAACATAGTTTAGTTAATATATTTGGGCCTTTAATATATAATCTTATCAATTAACTTGGCAGGTTGGCTAACGAATTTATCTGGGAGGATGCACCCTTTGCTTTGAATTTGCATTCATTCTTACAAATCCTCAATAGAGAGGTTTTTACAAAAGGCGAGGTCATTAATGCATTCTGTAAAATTATATTTAGGGGAGCATCCACATGTGGTAGGCCATACAACAAGTCAATTTTTTGTTCAACCTTCTTCATAGTAAGTGATGTAAATTAGTATCAATTAATAGATTGTAGAAGACATAATATTATGATGTGGTTATTAATAATTTTCATTATGCAAATTTGTAGGCTTCAATAAGATCGTCAAGAAAGTTTTCCTTGCAACAAGTGATGAAGACTAATATGATAGAACAAGGGTTTAGATATATTTTAATACCTTTGTGCAGTGATAATACACACTTTCACTTGTTGCCTGTGGATACAGAAGCAATGACTTTCAATCATTTAAATTCTCTTGCTAGTGGCCGTAAATATAAGCATGATTTTGACTCAGCGGTCAGCAACCTACCTATATTCATATATATGTTTATCATTTGGTCAAAAGTGTCATTGAAATTGATGATATATTTTACAGGTAAAAGAACTTAAACAATATACTCGCGAGGAACTTACGGCTATTCATCCATATCTTCAAAGTTATCATCCCTTGGACAAATGACCCTCCATCAGACAAAAATGTCCCCAACAAGAACATAGGTAAGTAACTGAGGAAGATTTTCAAAAATTGAAAATCATGAAAGTATTTTATTACCCTACTTATTGAAATCAGAAATACTGTTTGTTATTTTCAGCGTGGACTGCGCCTTCTTTGTTATGCAATACGTCCGATATCTCCTATACGATGAGAAGATGGATTTCAAACAAGGAGATATGACTAAAATGAGATTTGATCTGACAGTAAATATTATGAGAGACATGTATTGTAAAACATGAGGATGTCAATCACTTGAAGTAATGTTGTATGACGAAAATCCTTTGCTGGTGATTCAGCTCCATTTGTATAGAAATTGTGTAATTTGTATGAATATCTTTTTTGTCCAGAAAAATAAAACAATTGTGTGATGTTGATTCACATCGAGTATGGACATATCCAAGTATCGAAGCTCCATTAGTGGGGTTCTGAAATCATCTTTACAACACTCCTATTTCAACGTAATTTGAAAATATGACTTAATGGTCGCGAAGAAATTAAAATTTGGTTTGCATTCTGTATTTACTTAGTAAGATGGATTATGTCTACCATAAATTTAAAAAACTTGTTTCAAATTATAAAAACTATAATAATATTTTGATAAAATTTAATAATTAAATAAAATTAGAGGGTTTGGAGTTGATCTTGTAGATAAATATAAAATATTATTCCATAAATCATTATTGTATTTAATGCCCACGGTGGGCCTGAAATAAAATAATTTCAGGCCCACGGTGGGCATGAAATAAAATGATTTCAGGCCTAAGGTGGGCCTGAAATAAAATGAATTCAGGCCCAAGGTGGGCCTGAAATCACTTCAATTCAGGCCCAGTGTGGGCCTGAATAGCTTCAATTCAGGCACAACTTGGGTCTGAAATTTATTTATTTCAGGTCCAAGGTGGGCCTGAAATCACACCGTGTGCTGAAACTGGGAAAATTTCAGGGGCTCTGTTAACCATAAAATCCTTCTGATCCTTCTGATTTAACTGGGAAAATCTCATCTCCTAGTTCAACCCTGTCTACTGATATTGGGTTTTCAGAATTCCAGATATGATAGGTCGATCAGTGAGTTTTGCTCAAAACTCACTAATATACCTAAACCACTCCTATAGAGCATGATGAGACAGCAAGATTAGAGGTTTGAGTACCAAAAATATCATCTCCAAGCTCAACCCTGTCTACTGATATAGGGTTTTTAGAAATGCAGATATGGTAGGTCCATCAGTGAGTTTTGCTCAAAACTCACTGATATACCAAAACCACTCCTATAACATTGAGCCTACAGCAAGATTAGAGGTTTGGGCACCTAAAATCTCATCTCCTAGCTCAACCCTATCTAATGATATTGGATTTTCAGAAATCCAGATATGGTAGGTCTATCAGTGAGTTTTGCTCAAAACTCACTGATATACATAAACCACACCTATAGAGCATGATGAGACAGGAAGATTAGAGGTTTGGCCACCAATAATATCATCTCCTAGCTCAACCCTATTTAATGATATAGGGTTTTTAGAATTCCATATATGGTAGGTCCATCGGTGATTTTGCTCAAAACTAACTGATATACATAAACTACTCCTATAGCATTGGTGATACAACAAGATTAGAGGTTTGGGCACCCAAAATCTCATCTCCTAGCTCAACCCTGTCTAATGATATTGGGTTTTTAGAAATCCAGATATGGTAGGTCCATCAGTGAGTTTTGCTCAAAACTCACTGATATACCTAAACCACTCCTATAGAGCATGATGAGACAACAAGATTAGAGGTTTGGGCACCAAAAATATCATCTCCTAGCTCAACCCTGTCTAATGATATAGGATTTTCAGAATTCCAGATATGGTAGGTCCATCAGTGAGTTTTGCTCAAAACTCACTTATATACCTAAACCACTCCTATAGCATTGAGCCTACAGCAAGATTAGAGGTTTGGGCACCCAAAATCTCATCTCCTAGCTCAACCCTGTCTAATGATATTGGGTTTTCAAAAATCCAGATATGGTAGGTCCATCAGTGAGTCTTGCTCAAAACTCACTGATATACCTAAACCACTCTTATAGAGCATGATGAGACAGCAAGATTAGAGGTTTGTGCACCAAAAATATCATCTCCTAGCTCAACCCTGTCTACTGATATAGGGTTTTTAGAAATCCAGATATGGTAGGTCCATCAGTGAGTTTTGCTCAAAACTCACTGATATGCCAAAACCACTCCTATAGCATTGGGCCTACAGCAAGATTAGAGGTTTCGGCACCCAAAATCTTATCTCCTAGCTCAACCCTATCTAATGATATTTGGTTTTCAGGAATCCAGATATGGTAGGTTCATAAGTGAGTTTTGCTCAAAACTCACTAATATACCTAAACCACTCCTATAGAGCATGATGAGACAACAAGATTAGAGGTTTGGGCACCAAAAATATCATCTCCTCGCTCAACCCTGTCTAATGATATAGGGTTTTCAGAATTCTAAATATGGTAGGTTCATAAGTGAGTTTTGCTCAAAACTCACTGATATACCTAAACCACTCCTATAGAGCATGATGAGAGAGCAAGATTAGAGGTTTGGGCACCAAAAATATCATCTCCTAGCTCAACCCTGTCTAATGATATAGGATTTTTAGAATTCCAGATATGGTAGGTCTATCAGTGAGTTTTGCTCAAAACTCACTGATATACCTAAATTACTCCTATAACATTGGTGATACAGCAAGATTAGAGGTTTGGGCACCCAAAATCTCATCTCCTAGCTCAACTTTGTCTAATGATATTGGGTTTTCAGAAATCTAGATATGGTAGGTCCATCAGTGAGTTTTGCTCAAAACTCACTGATATACCTAAACCACTCCTATAGAGCATGACGAGACAGCAAGATTAGAGGTTTGGGCACTAAAAATATCATCTCCTAGCTTAACCCTGTCAACTGATATAGGGTTTTCAGAAATCTAGATATGGTAGGTCCATCAGTGAGTTTTGCTCAAAACTCACTGATATACCAAAACCACTCCTATAGCATTGGGCCTATAGTAAGATTAGAGATTTGGACACCCAAAATCTCATCTCCTAGCTCAACCCTGTCTAATGATATTGGGTTTTCAGAAATCCAGATATGGTAGGTCTATCAGTGAGTTTTGCTCAAAACTCACTGATATACCTAAACCACTCCTATAGAGCATGATGAGACATTGGGCATCAAAAATATCATCTCCTAGCTCAACCCTGTCTAATGATATAGGGTTTTCAGAATTCCATATATGGTAGGTCAATCAGTGAGTTTTGCTCAAAATTCACTGATATACCTAAACTACTCCTATAACATTGGTGATACAGCAAGATTAGAGGTTTGGGCACCCTAAATCCCATCTCCTAGCTCAACCCTGTCTAATGATATTGGGTTTTCTGAAATCCAGATATGGTAGGTCCATCAGTGAGTTTTGCTCAAAATTCACTAATATACCTAAACCACTTCTATAGAGCATGATGAGACAGCAAGATTAGAGGTTTGGGCACCAAAAATATCATCTCCTAGCTCAACCCTGTCAACTGATATAGGATTTTCAGAAATCCAGATATGGTAGGTCCATCAGTGAGTTTTGCTCAAAACTCACTGATATACCTAAACCACTCCTATAGCATTGGGCCTACAACAAGATTAGAGGTTTGGGCACCCAAAATCTCATCTCCTAGCCCAACCCTGTCTAATGATATTGAGTTTTCAGAAATCCAGATATGGTAGGTCCATCAGTGAGTTTTGCTCAAAACTCACTGATATACCTAATCCACTCCTATAGAGCATGATGAGATAGCATGATTAGAGGTTTAGGCACCAAAAATATCATCTCTTAGCTCAACCCTGTCTAATGATATAGGGATTGTTGATGCAGTCTGGCCCGATTGTTATTTTGTGATTGACACCGATTTAAATTTGGTTGAATTCAGATTAAGTCCAGGTGGATCGGGAGATCGCACTCTGGCATGGAAAATGTCCTAGCTTGGAGGGTTAGGTGTGAAAAGTCCTAACTTGGAGGGTTAGGTGTGAAAAAGTCCTAGCTTGGAGGGCTAGGTGTGAAAAGTCCTAGCTTGGAGGGCTAGGTGTGAAAATTCCTAACTTGGAGGGCTAGGTGTGAAAAGTCCTAGCTTGGAGGGCTAGGTGTGAAAATTCCTAACTTGGAGGGTTAGGTGTGGAAAAGTCCTGGCTTGGAGGGCCAGGTCCTAGCTTGGAGGGCTAGGTTGAAATCCTGGTGAGTGAAGCCAGGTCCTAGCTTGGAGGGCTAGGTTGAAGTCCCGGTGAGTGAAGCTGGGCATGGAGTCTTGGTCCGAGGGATCAAGCACGAGTCGGAGATGGGCCGGAGGCTGGTTCTCGTGACTTAGAGTGGGTTTGGCGTTGCCCGGATCGGTCTGGTGACCGATCAGGGAAGTTGGCACGGAGTTCTCTTGTGGATCGGTCTGGTGACCGATCCAGCGATGACTGATCGGTCTGGTGATCGATCAGGGAGCTTCCAGTGTCTTTGGCAAACCTACAGTTCGGCTCCTGATCGGTCTGGTGACCGATCAGGGAGAAACCTTGCCCGATCAATCTGAACGATCAACTGTCGCGAGGTTTCTCACCCTGACCGATCAGGCTGGAGCTTGATCGGTCTGTTATCATCCTGATCGGTCTGGTGACCGATCAATAGTGTATTTCTGGCGGGATTATAGCAAGCAGATTTCTGGATCGGTTTGGTGACCGATCTGGTGACAGGTCAGCGTGGCCGATCATACGAGCTTGCGATCCCAGATTTCTCACTGGGGACCGATCAGGCTGGAGCCTGATCGGTCTGGGATCATCCTGATCGGTCCGGTGACCGATCACTTTAATTCAAATGCACTGTCAGACGCTCTGATCGCGTCTGAACACATCTGATTTCTCTGCGCTTAATCTCTGATACTTGATTCACTGCTGATTTGCTGTGCTAATGCTCTGATTAAGTGTGCAGGTGACAGGGATGGATTCAAACACTCAAGGAGAGTCAATGGAGGTCTTTCCTTGGATCAGGTTTGTCCATTTGCCATCTCAGGTTGCAACGGTTGCTGGCACTGCTGGAGCTGCTGACTGGGGCTAGGCTGAGGGAAGCTCAGGGAATCCAGGAGAGCTCAGTCGTAGGCTGGTTGTTGCAGGTGAGCAGCTGGAGGCTGCAGTGAGATGACCTGGCGATTAGTGGAGAGACTTAAGCTTCATAGCGGAGAAGAGCTGTACAGACTTCTTGCTAGACTTGCTTGTTGTGCGATCAGTTCTCCACATTGTGCTTGTGCGATCTGTTGTTCCATCATCTTGAGCAAGCGACTGTGATCTATGAAGCAACCGTCTGTTACTTGGGCACTTGGAAGAAGAAACAAGGAGCTTGAGTCCATCAGCGAGAAGACACGAAGAAGGGAGTTCTTGCGTGAGATCTGCGCTGGGTGGAGCTCGGGAGAAGTTTCCTTGTGTTCTTGTGGTTCTAAGTGCTAAGTAAGATCCTTCTTGTGTTTCCTATACTTTATACTTCATCATCTTGAAACGCTGTGGAGAGGTTACTCCACCGAGAAGGAGATTGCATTTTATCCTGATTTTCTGGGGCTTGATCTGCCGACGATCAAGGGATCGCTCACCTTAAGGGCACGCCAAGGAGTAGGGGCAAGTTATCCCCGAACCTTGTAAATCCTCTTGTTAGCGTTCTTGTGTTTGTTCTTAGCTTAGGATTAAATTCTGTATACTCTGTTTTTGATTGCTTCCGCTGTGCTACTAAACGTTTAAGTGCAGAAATTTGCAAAGTGCTAAAGTTTCGGTGTCTGGCTACATTCACCCCCCCTCTCTAGCCATCCAATTTCCTACAAGTGGTATCAGAGCTTGGGGCTCTGTTCAAGCGGCTTAACATCCGAGAGCTTACAACAACGATGGCAACAAGAGAAGGGTTTAGCACCAGCCGACCTCCACTCTTCGACGACACTGATTTTCCCTATTGGAAGTCGAAGATGGAGTATTATCTCAAGATGAACATCAACACATGGTTCGTTGTGAAGGAGGGTTTCTCTCCTCCAAAAGATGTTGAGGGAAAAGAGATGTACTTCTCAAGTTGGTCAGCAGATCAAATCCGAAAAGGTGAAGTCGATGCGAAAGCGGTGGTAACTTTGCAATGTGGGTTGACCAAGGACCAACTAATCAAGGTTGGCCCCTTCACCTCTGCCAAAGACCTATGGAACAAACTCATTGAGCTCCATGAAGGAACTCATGAAACCCGGATAGCCAAGAAGGACCTCCTTCTCAGCCAACTCCAGAACTTGACAATGGAGGAAAATGAAACGGTGAGTATACTTCATGGTCGGTTCAAGGAAATTGTCAACGGCTTGCATTCCATCAATGAAAAGGTGGAAACCCGAGATCTTATAATGTATATTCTCAAAACTTTCCCTAGGAACGCCTTGTGGTCATCCATGGTGGATGTTTACAAGGTTTCTAAGGATTTATCTAGTGTTAAGTTAGAAGATCTATTTTGTGAAATGGAATTACATGAGATCTCTAACCAAGGCCCCAAGGAGAAAGGGTTTGCCTTTGTGGCAGGAAACAAAAGGAAGAAGAAAAATGACAAGGAGGAGGAAAGCCACTGTCACGTGGCTCTCATGGCGTTAGAAGAGTCATCCAAGGAGAGTGACAACGAATCAAGCTCCTCAACCGCGCCTTCATCATCTTCAGATGATGAAGAGGTAATTTCTCCCGAGTTGGATAAGTACTATAGAACAATAGCTTGCTTGACAAACATGCTCAAAAAGTCTAAGAACAAGATTAAATCTTTAAAATTAGAAGTAGAAAAATTGAAATCCTCTAAGGATGAGGATATTGATGATTTGCATGCAGAAATGTTAGAAGATGAGAACAAATCTTTGAAGAGTGAAGTTGAGAGACTCAAGAGTGTTCTTGAGAAATTCTCAACTAGCTCTAAAACCTTGGACATGATCCTAAACTCCCAAAGGGCGGTTTACAACAAGGCCGGTATAGGTTACCGACCTAAGGAACCAACCTTTGTATCACTAATGTCTAGAACCCAATTTAGATCATCAAATGATTCTAAGGTTTAAAAGGTTAAAAAGAAAAAGACTAAGACATGGGTGCCTAAGTCCCTCATTGTTGATGCTTTAGGCCCCAAAATTTGGGTACCTAAAACTTCCATATTTCGAATTGTATAGCTTAGGTTGAGGGGGAGCATCTATCAACATGGGTGGTTGATATTTGATGCTCCAAACAGATAGTCATTCCTAGTTAGGAATGTGCTTACCATTTCATCAAATTCACATGGATGGTTTAGATTAACACATAACTTGCTCTTGCCATGGATTGCTTAGGATAATAAGTTTTTCTTGTTGCAATTTATGTTTTCCTGCAAGTTATGGTTTATGATATGCCTTATCTCAAGCTTAAGGTGTTTTGTTTGGTGAACATGTTCGAGTATGCCATGATTTTCTTGTGTGTGTTATAGAACATGAAGACATGCTATTGAACAAGTATGGGCACATGAATTAGTATTGATTCAAAAATCACCATGAAAACTTCACCATACATCATTAGACAAAGAACATGAACTTAAAGTTTATGACTTAGTTGTTCAGAACCTAAGAGTAACTTGGATTATCAAAATTGTTTGGAACAAACATGAACATGATCTAGTAAGCAAAAATCTTCCTATGCGTGTCATAGGACATGGATGCATGCTAAAGAACAAGTATGGAGTTGAGTAGTTGAAGCAAACATGTTATAGACATACATTAAACTGATCAAAATTTAGAAATTTGATCATATGTTGATACTCCCTTGATACAAGCATGCTTTGGAATTTACTCATATATTGATGCTAATTTGATTCAAGCAAGCAAAAATTTTCTTGTATGCCATGATCTTATTGTTTGGGTTATTCACATTAATCTATGACATGCTGAGTTTGTTTAAGAACAAGATGAACATATGCTTTATGATGATCATTATAAGAATTTCACAAGGCATCACCAAACAAATAGCATGAGTCTCAAAACTCACTGACATAGGGTTTTCTTTGAATCATGATTTAAACCTTGTATTTATGGACAACTTGGGGAATAGGCTTTTAATACAAATTTGATTTCAATTAGTTGGAACAAACATATTATAGACATGCAAACTGATCGAAATTTGGAAATCTAATCATGTGTTGATAATATGTTGATATAAGCATGTATTGAAAATTAGTATCATATTTTGATTTGAGGAATGACTTTTGGTTAAGTGAAACCCTTTAGGACAAATGTGATTGAATCTAATTGAATTAGGGTTTGGGATAGGGTTTAGAGTTGAAGCAAACTCGTTTCTGAAACTGATCAGTTTCAGAAAACCTTCTGTATCAGACCTGATCGGTCCACCGACCGATCAGGACTCACCCTGATCGGTCTAGTGACCGATCAAACCGATCAGATCAGGGAAATTCCCTGATTGGGTCAAACTCCTCAGTCCGATCTCCTCTCGTCGAATTGTATCAGTTTAATGATCATACTACACACAAACATGATACAATCTGATTACAATTGAAACATATTTGATCACTCATTGGTACAAACCTGGTACTAAGGGTGCACAAATTTGTTCAAGTGGTACAAACCTGGTACTGAATAGTGATTTGATACAAACCTATGTTGGAATGTTCAAATTCATAAGAAAGGGTTTGTTGAGTCATAACTCCGGTTCTTGATGTCGTGTTTCAGAAATTTTTCTGAAATATCGTATATTAATGGAGTCTACACCCCTGTTGTGGAATGCAAATTGTTAATGCAGTCTGATCAGGAACATATCAGAGTTTCAGAAATTTTTCTGAAAACTGATCGCTCCCCAGACTAATCAGAAATTTTTCTGTATCAAGTAATCAACGAACCTGATCGGTCACGGAGACCAATCAGGATTATATGTTGGATACAGCTGCATTCCCTACTTGTCATATGAAACATATACATGGTTGACCATGATATAATTCTGTATATAGTTTCATGTGCAATTCACACTTATTGCCGTATGATGCATATACATTGTTGCCATGATACATTTATGGTATATGTCTCTCATATGCAATTCAAAAATCATCCTTTGACTCATTTGTCATATGAAACATATACATGCTTGACCATGATATTATTCTGTATATGTTTTTATGTGCGATTCAATATTATCCGTTGATTATTTTGGATTTTGGGGAGAGACCCTTGGTTGAGGGGGAGTTATGTCAAAACTTAATAACCATGCCCTTTTCGATGTTTGACAAAGGGGGAGAGAATGATTGATTAAGTTTGAGGTTATTATAGGGGGAGGATCTTGATTCCCTTATGTGAATTGAATGGACTTCAATTGATCTAATACCTAAACTTAAATCGGATTATCAAACAACAAAAGGGGGAGATTGTTGATGCAGTCTGGCCTGATTGTTGTTTTGTGGTTGACACCGATTTAAGTTTGGTTGAATTCGGATTAAATCCAGGTGGATCGGGAGATCGCACACTGGCATGGAAAAATTCCTAGCTTGGAGGGTTAGGTATGAAAAGGCCTAACTTGGAGGGTTAGGTGTGAAAAAGTCCTAGCTTGGAGGGCTAGGTGTGAAAAGTCCTTGCTTGGAGGGTTAGGTGTGAAAATTCCTAACTTGGAGGGTTAGGTGTGAAAAGTCCTAGCTGTTGGATCGAGAGAAAACGATAGAGGGGGGGGGGGGGAGGTGAATATCGTAAGTCGTTTCGGATTGAAAAAGAGAATACGCAGCGGAAAAATTAAAACTAAACAACACAGAAAACACCAAGATTTGACTTGGTTCGAAGTCGCGGTCGGCCCCATACTCCAAGGCCCACGGTCGTTGACCATTTACTGCGGGCAATTCTATATGTGCGCAAATGTTTACAAGAATTGTATATCAATTGTAGTACAGTAAATTTAAAAGAATAGCTCTTCGTTACCGACATCCGGTGTGGAATGTATCTCGGAGCAGAGGGACGTCGTCGGTGCTTGTATCTTGAGTCGGGAGGTTTTTGGAGCAGAGCGCTTGAGTAGAAGAGCGTATTGGCGTTGGAAGAAGTGTTGTTTTAAGCCTTGGGGTCGAGAGGCTATTTATAGCCTCCTGGGGCGCCTTGAACGTTGGGGGCGTCCCCCACGTGTCAGCCGATCCGAGCAAGTCTCGGTCAGCCCTTATCCCACTCGAATAGGGCTGAGAGTTGACTGTGGGGGCGCCCAGGTTGACTCGATCTGCGGGCTTCTCGCTGGCTTGACTCTATCCGCTTCGTTGGCTTGAGCCCGGGGCGCCCGGGAGCATGGGGGTGCCCCGCCCAGTGAGCTTCCGAAGCATACTTTTGCTGAACTCATGTTTGGCTTGTACTTAGGGTGCCCGAGTCCTTCCAGGCGCCCAACCTAGCTGCTGCCTCACTCCTTTGAGGCTCTCTGAGCTGCAGACACTCGTTCCTTTGGTCCTGCATCCAGGGTTAGTACCAAACAAGATAGAGCAAATATGTTAGTGAGTCTTACAGCCGTAGCTTTCTTGGTTCTGACTTTGGATCTCTAAAATGGAGCCCTAGGTCGAACCGACACCTACTGTTCCCTCGACGGGGAACGCTTCCTCACCTACTCCTCTCAGGAGAATTTACCTGATGCCAACCGGCTCCTCTGGTTGGACTTTTGCCCAGCAGTCCTTCGCCAGGTGCCTAGCTGTCCTTCGCCAGGTCTTCAGTACCAAACATTCCTTCGTTTGGTGCCCAGCATTCCTTCGCTAGGTCTTCGGTTCCAGGCAGTCCTTCGCCTGGTGCCCAGCAGCCCTTCGCTAGGTCTTCGGTTCCAGGCAGTCCTTCTCTTGGTGCCCAGCAGTCCTTCGCTAGGACTTTCACTCTGCACACTCATGTAGCATGTTAGATAAACATAACATCTTAACTTTTGAACCCTTTTGCCAATATCAAAACACAGGTTCGACTTGGGTGCTGTCTGCACCAACAATCTCTCCCTTTTTGATTTATGACAACCCGGTTCAAAATGTTAAGTTAATCAGAACAGATGATATAAAAGTTTAGTTTCCTCCCCCTAGAAGGAATCTCCCCCTAGGTTTTTCAAAAGTTCGTGGGGTTTTTAACAAAAATTTCTAAGTCTAAAGATGGAATTAATTTTTCAAACATTTAGAACAATTTTCAAAAAAACCTTTAGAAACATATTTTCCAAAAAAATTGGTTGTGCACTTTTGAATGTTTACACTTAAGAAATTTTAAGTCAGTAGAAAAGAAACATCTTCTGAAGTTTTAAGTTCTTAGAACCATAGCTTAAGTTTAAGATAAGTACTTTAGCAAAATTTACAACTGCATAAGTTTTAAGTACTTAGGAAAACTTTTTGAAAAACAGCTTGAGTTTAAGTACTTAAAAAGATTTTTGAATACAGCTTAAGTTTAAGGACTTAAGAAAGATTTGAAAGCAGCTTAAGTTTAAGTACTTAAGAAGATTTGAAAGCAGCTTAAGTTTAAGTACTTAAGAAAGATTTGAAAGCAGCTTAAGTTTAAGTACTTAAGAAAGATTTGAAAGCAACTTAAGTTTAAGTACTTAAAAAGATTTGAAAGCAGCTTAAGTTTAAGTACTTAAAAAGATTTGAAAGCAGCTTAACTTAGAGAAACTTTTGAAGAAAAACTTAGTAATTTTGGAAACAAATAGATTAAGTACTTTTTGAAGAAAGGATAAAGTTTTGAAATTTTGAATTTTGAAAAAAAATTTTAAGCTTCTCTCCTTTCCTATCTATACCACATGTAAAATTTTAAAGCTAAGTTTTGAAAATTTTGAATATGAAAAAAACATGTAAAATTTTAAAGCTTCATGTAAAATTTTAAAGCTTTTCTCCTTTTCCTATATCTTCCCCTTTGCCATATATCAAAAACAGAGCAATATAGCAAAAAATAAATAGATTGCATCGCAAAAAGAGTGAATGTGTTGTACTGAACCAATGCATGATGGACTGAACCAAACCAATTTCAATTATCTCTTTTAGGGTCCTGTCTAACCCAATTAGCTACTTACTAACTGTTATAAACAGTAGTTTTCGCTAGGGTTAGTCGAGTTAAGTGCTCTGTTCAAGTTAGATTTTCTAAACTTGACACTTAACTTGATTACTATTTAAGTTGTATTTAGTGCCCCAATTTCTGCAGATGCACTGACTTAGAGCATCTTGAATTAAGGCAAAGACCTAAGCATCTCAACCCATTCTAGGTTATCAATCAAAAGTACTCTAAGGTGCTTGTGAGATGCTGGCTTCTAGATCTATAGGTGCATGCAGTTCTAGGGTTAGGGCCTAGGCTAAGTCCACTTGCGAAAAAGAACCCTAGTTTTGAAAGGGGTAGTTTTAAATAAAACTAAGTCGGAAAATTATTTTTAACATTGTAAAAAGATTTTGAAAATTAAGTAAAGCAGTTTTAAAATTGTTTTAGAAACTGATTTTAAATCAAGTAAAGCAATAAGAAAATCAAAAAGTAGAGTAAACCTATTCTACCAAGCATAATCCTAACAAAGATCAGATAGTCAACAAAAATAAGTAGTCGATTCCATAAGTCAGCTGGTAAGACAGAGGACCAGCACAGTCATACAAGTCAGATCTAAGTCAACCCTTACTAAGTAGGGTCAGTCAACTAGTACAATGCCAAACTGAGCTAGTAGGAGGGACCAGGGTGATCTGATGAGCCGGGCTGCCACGATCAAAACAGTGCCATCATCTCTTGATATCGTGCGTCGTTGGTCTCCCTATCGGCTCTGAGGGCATTCATGTACTCAGTGTAATGGCCCTGATTTGTTTCCATTTCTTCAGCATGATTTGCCTCCACTTCCTCCCGGAGGCTCTGGACCTGTGTCTCGAGCCATGTCACTCTCTCGTAGAGTGTCGGTGGTGGGGGCTCGTCTATGTGCTCCTGGACCTCGGCTACGAGATCTGCAACATCGACCTCAACCTCCTCGTCAGAGTCGATCTGGGGTACGACTCTCTGATGTCTCCAAGACAAAACCCCGGTACCCGAGACCTCTATACCAGCTAGTGAGAAGTTCCTATAACCTATTTCATCAAAGTCAGTAACGCGGCCATCTCACCCTCGGTGATGTTACGACCATGATGATGAAGAATGGAAGTGATGATGTGGCAATAGGGAGTGCGTACCCGCCCCTGCGTGGTAACACTGGACGCATGTAGGATCACATGGAACATGTGGAGTCTAATGTCGACGTCAAGCTGATGAATCAATGCGTATAGGAGGAAGGTGTGAAATGGTCTCATGGTAGCAACGTCTCTAGTGGATAAAGGCAGAATGCATCGGACTATAACTCTATATAGAGCGTAGTCCTGGACATGAAGGTTAATAGACTAAAATCGTTTGGCCAGGGGGTTTCTCACATGCCTATAGAAGTAGGAGTGTAGAGTATCTAGAGTAATGTGAGAGTAGGGAGCATCAAAGGGAAGCTCCCTAGGAGGGTAACAGCAAAAGGTGGACTGTGAGAGTCGTAGTCCAAGAAATCGGTTGAGTAGTGAAGGTGTGATTGTCAGGGGAATCCCTTGAACGGTGGCGACGAACATAAGACCATCCTGTCTAATTATGTTGTTATAGAATTCTACACATAAGGATGTGTTAATTGGATGAGTGCAGAATACGAGGTTGTCGAGTTGGTAAAAGTTTATAACGTTCATAGCCAAGGGACAAGATTGGGAGAAGAATTGTCTATTTAAGTAGCTCGTTTTTATAGGCTTGTATGTCGTTCGAGCAAACTTATTACAAAGTTCTAAAGTTGGGAACCTAGGATCGGGACTAGGTTCGGTATTGCTTGGTTTGCTCGACGTTTTCTAACATTATGAAGGAATTGAATTAAAGAAAATTAAAATTAATTTAAATGTAAATAAGATTATACCGGGTGGCAGCTCGGGGAGGCATTGTCGAGGATGAGAGCTTGAGAAGGTTGCAGGTCACTTGGAAGGAAGGGAGTTGGAGAGGAGAATGATTTTGGGTTTGGCAAGATAAGGAGATTCGGGTGGCCTTTTATAGGCGTTTTGGCTAGGGCGCCCGGGAGCTCTCGGGCGCCCGGGACAGGGCTTCTGCTATTGGCAGTGTCCTAATGCCGTACGGGGGCGCCCGCGATGGCTTGGGCGCCCCGGTCAGAAGGAGTCGGCAGCTTTGCTACTTTGACCAGTCTTGGGGGCGCCCGCAGGGGCTGGGGCACCCCGATTAGGTAGACTTGGCAGCTTCTTTGCCTTGAACGAAGAGAAAGTCATGAGGGGGCGCCCTAGGAGTCACGAGCGCCCAAATTATGTAGGAAGTGACAACTTTGATGTTTTGTTGACCATTTTACTATGGTTTGATTATTTTGACCGTGATTTGACATCATTTGACTGCTTTGACTATAGTTTGACTACTTTGACCATGGTTTGACTAGTATTAGGTCAATTCCGTTCTAAAATGTATTTAAACAATAATGCAGGTATTAACTGAATTTTAATTAAGTTAAATTTTACCATCTCACTCATTCTAAAGTTGTCAATCACGTTTGTCTTATGGGTTTTTGTGAGACAGGTAGATAGAATTATTTTGAAAGATTATGATTTATTTTGAAAAGAAAATTGAATTAATTTTGAAAATAGTTGATTTTGAGTTTAAAAAAATGTTTGAATTTACACTTAACTGAAAATTTGTGTTAGATTCGAATTTTACAAAGAATAATTTGAATTTGAATTTCAAAAATTGGCTTCCAGATCTTGGCGAGACACTAGGCCTTCTTTGGCCGTAGCCTTATTGGATCATCAACCCTTTCCTTGACAAAGCCTTTTAATGAAATTTCATTTTCAAAATTATTTTTTGAAAAATTCTGGTCTAACTAGTTTGGGTCTTGGATCGGTAGCTTCGGCTAGTTTCACCAGTCTAAAGAGACCAAGTAGAGTATACTTGACCTTATTAGAATTGGCTTCCTTAACGTACTATCATCTCACCGCCACCCAATACTATGTTGTTCAAATTTCAGTTAAGTTCGTTCAGTCCTTAAACTAACCATTCCTAAGTTTAAGCATGGTAAATTGCAGGAATTAAATAAACTATCAATCATTCAATTTGCAAACAAAAATTGAATTTTATCTAACAATAAATATTATTTTTAATTTGGCTCCCCTCGACTAAAGCCATGATAATGGTTAGGCAAGATGTGAATCTTGTCCTTGGGGATCCAATACTGATTTGATCCAATTTGTTTGTTCAGGCACAGTTTGGGTACCCATGCCTGAACTTTAGGTTTGGATTGGTTCAGTACAGCATAGTAGGATCTTTGTCTAGATTTGGTTCTATAGCCTAGTCCGGATCGATTTAGAACCGACTTCTGTTTTCCAAGAATCATGTCAAGGCCCTTGGAACCAGAAGTGAATCATTCTAAGGCAGCTCTAAGATCCTTAACTTGAGTTTTCAAAAAAGAGTTCTCTGATTCAAGTTTTGCAACTTGAGCAGAGGTTCCTTCTTGAACCTTCTCAGTTAAGTGTTCAAAGTCTGCTCTCTCTTTCAGGAGTTTTACTTCCTGTCTGAGAGACTCGACTCGGATTTTGGCTTTTGCCAAATCTCGAGAAAGATAAGAAATTAATTCACATAATTGAATTCTAGAAAAACCACTTACAGTTATTTCGCCATTTTCTGAAAAAGTGAGCTTGCCGTCATCCGACTCCGATTCTGACTCGGTCTGGATTTCTTCTGAGGCGGTTAGTGCTAGCAGGTTCGACTGTGGGACCTCTTCTTCTTCTTCGGAGGAGGACTCATCCCACGTTGCCTGAAGTGCCTTCTTCTTTCTTGTCTTCTTTGTTTCCTTCAGGTCGGGGCATTCAGCCTTGTAGTGGCCCTTCTTCTTGCACTCGTAACAGGTCACGTTGGGTTTGCTCTTTTCATTTGAGGGTTCAGCTGGTTCTTCCTTTCTTCGGCTGGCTTTTCTTCTGTTGGTCTAGTTTTTTTAGCTCTTTGTAGTAGTCGCGGGCTAGCCGAACCAACTTAGGCCGATTTCCCTCGCTGTCTTTTGAGTCTGAATCTGAATCAGACTCGGGTGCAGGTTGAGGCTTCTTCTTGGTTGTCTTTCCAGCTTTACCTGCAACAAAGGCAATGTCTTTCTCGGCCAAATTGCAGTTAGTCTGTTCATGTAATTCGAGTTCAGAAAAAAGTTCATCTAACTTGATTTTGGAAAGATCCCTAGAAACTTTGTAAGCATCTACCATAGATGCCCACAAGGTGTTTCTTGGGAAAGCGTTAAGGGCGTACCTTATTAGGTCACGGTTTTCTACCTTATGACCAATGGTGTGTAGACCATCAGCTCCTGAATTCTGGCGTGGAGCTGAGCTGCTGATTCGCCTTCGTTCATCTTGATGGTGTATAGCTTGTTTAGCAGAAGGTTCCTCTTGCTGATTCGGGTGTCGGAGGTTCCTTCGTGTAGTTCGATCAGCTTACCCCAGAGTTCTTTGGCGCTGTTGAATGGACCCGCCCGATTCAGCTCCTCTTTTGTTAGGCCACATTGGAGTGTTTGGGTTGCTTTGGCATCGGCTTCAATTTTCTTTTTGAGTGCAGCGTCCCATTCAGTGTAAGATTGTTGTACTCCATCAGCATTCCTTGGTATTTCTAGTCCGACCTGGATGATTATCCACATGTCCACCTGAGTTTTCAAGTGGACCTCCATTCTTCTCTTCTAGTAGGAGAAGTCCTCCCCACTGAAGAGCGGCGGTCTTGCGGTACTGAAGCCTTCTTGCATGACCATTTAAGAATTTATCTGAAATAATAATAAACAAAAGAAAGAAAATATCCCAAGACTTGGTCTTGGATTAGTAGTGCGGGAAGAAAAAAATATTTATCGAGGGGTGTTGCACCAACCTCGATTAACGAGAAAAATTTCGAGCGGAAAAAGAATTAAAAAGATTTCGTAAAAATCCGAAAAATTCTCAAATTGGTGGTTGCACCAATTTTGAGCTTCCCCGCTCTGATACCAATTATTGGATCGAGAGAAAACGATAGAGGGGGGGAGGTGAATATCGTAAGTCGTTTCGGATTGAAAAAGAGAATACGCAGCGAAAAAATTAAAACTAAACAACACACAAAACACCAAGATTTTATTTGGTTCGGAGTCGCGGTCGGCTCCTACTCCAAGGCCCACGGTCGTTGACCGTTTACTTCGGGCAATTCTATATGCGCGCAAATGTTTACAAGAATTGTATATCAATTGTAGTACAGTAAATTTAAAAGAACAACTCTTTGTTACCGATGTCCGGTGTGGAATGTATCTCGGAGCAGAGGGACGTCGTTGGCGCATATATCTTGAGTCGGGAGGTTTCTGGAGCAGAGCGCTTGAGTAGAAGAGCATATTGGCGTTGGAAGAAGTGTTGTTTTAAGCCTTGGGGTCGAGAGGCTATTTATGGCCTCCTGGGGCACCCAGAACGTTGGGGGCGCCCCCCTCCCTCCCCCCCCCCCACGTGTCAGTCGATCCGAGCAAGTCTCGGTCAACCCTTATCCCACTCGAATAGGGCTGAGAGTTGACTGTGGGGGCGCCCAGGACGCTAGGGGCGCCCGAGTTAACTCGATCCGCGGGCTTCTCGCTGGCTTGACTCTATCCGCTTCGTTGGCTTGAGCCCGGGGCGCCCGGGAGCACGGGGGTGCTCGGGAGCATGGGGGCGCCCCGCCCAGTGAGCTTCCGAAGCATACTTTTGCTGAACTCATGTTTGGCTTGTACTTAGGGCGCCCGGGTCCTTCCGGGCGCCCAACCCAGCTACTGCCTCACTCCTTTGAGGCTCTCTGAGCTGCAGACACTCGTTCCTTCGGTCCTGCATCCAGGGTTAGTACCAAATAAGATAGAGCAAATATGTTAGTGAGTCTTACAGCCGTAGCTGTCTTGGTTCTGACTTTGGGTCTCCAAAATAGAGCCCTAGGTCGAACCGACGCCTACTGTTCCCTCGACGGGAAATGCGTCCTCACCTACTCCTCTCAGGAGAATTTACCCGATGCCAACCGGCTCCTCCGGTTGGACTTTTGCCCAGCAGTCCTTCGCCAGGTGCCTAGCTGTCCTTCGCCAGGTCTTCAGTACCAAACAGTCCTTCGCTTGGTGCCTAGCATTCCTTCGCTAGGTCTTCGGTTCCAGGCAGTCCTTCGCCTGGTGCCCAGCAGTCCTTCGCTAGGTCTTCGGTTCCAGGCAGTCCTTCTCCTGGTGCCCAGCAGCCCTTCGCTAGGACTTTCACTCTGCACACTCATGTAGCATGTTAGATAAATATAACATCTTAACTTTTGAACCCTTTTGCCATTATCAAAACACAGGTTCGACTTGGGTGCTATCTGCACCAACACTAGGTTGGAGGACTAGGTGTGAAAAGTCCTAGCTTGGAGGGCTAGGTGTGAAAATTCCTAACTTGGAGGGTTAGGTGTGGAAAAGTCCTGGCTTGGAGGGCCAGGTCCTAGCTTGGAGGGCTAGGTTGATGAAACCCTGGCTTGGAGGGCCAGACCCTAACTTGGAGGGCTAGGTTGATGAAACCCTGGCTTGGAGGGCCAGGTCCTAGCTTGGAGGGCTAGGTTGAAATCCTGGTGAGTGAAGCCAGGTCCTAGCTTGGAGGGCTAGGTTGAAGTCCCGGTGAGTGAAGATGGGCATGGAGCCTTGGTCCGAGGGATCAAGCACGAGTCGGAGATGGGCCGGAGGCTGGATCTCGTGACTTGGAGTGGGTTTGGAGTTGCCCGGATTGGTCTGGTGACCGATCAGGGAAGTTGGCAAGGAGTTCCCTCGTGGATCGGTCTGGTGACCGATCCAGCGATGACTGATCGGTCTGGTGACCGATCAGGGAGCTTCCAGTGTCTTTGGCAAACCTACAGTTCGGCTCCTGATCGGTCTGGTGACCGATCAGGGAGAAACCTTGACCGATCAATCTGAACGATCAACTGTCACGAGGTTTCTCACCCTGACCGATCAGGCTGGAGCCTGATCGGTCTGTTATCATCCTGATCGGTCTGGTGACCGATCAGCAGTGTATTTCTGGCGGGATTATAGCAAGCAGATTTCTGGATCAGTTTGGTGACCGATCTGGTGATCGGTCAGGGTGACCGATCATACGAGCTTGCGATCCCAGGTTTCTCACTGGGGACCGATCAGGCTGGAGCCTGATCGGTCTGGGATCATCCTTATCGGTCCGGTGACCGATCACTTTAATTCAAATGCATTGTCAGACGCTCTGATCGCGTCTGAACACATCTGATTTCTCTGCGCTTAATCTCTGATACTTGATTCACTGCTGATTTGCTGTGCTAATACTCTGATTAAGTGTGCAGGTGACAAGGATGGATTCAAACACTCAAGGAGAGTCAATGGAGGTCTTTCCTTGGAGCAGGTTTGTCCATTTGCCATCTCATGTTGCAACGGTTGCTGGCGCTGCTGGAGCTGCTGACTGGGGCTAGGCTGAGGGAAGCTCAGGGAGTCCAGGAGAGCTCAGTCATAGGCTGGTTGTTGCAGGTGAGCAGCTGGAGGCTGCAGTGAGATGACCTGGCGATCAGTGGAGAGACTTAAGCTGCATAGCGGAGAAGAGCTGTACAGACTTCTTGCTAGACTTGCTTGTTGTGCGATCAGTTCTCCACATTGTGCTTGTGCGATCTGTTGTTCCATCATCTTGAGCAAGCGACTGTGATCTTTGAAGCAACCGTCTGTTACTTGGGCACTTGGAAGAAGAAACAAGGAGCTTGAGTCCATCAGCGAGAAGACACGAAGAAGGGAGTTCTTGCGTGAGATATGCGCTGGGTGGAGCTCGGGAGAAGTTTGTGTTGGGGAAATCGGCCATGAGATGATCTGGAGGATCATGATATTTTGATGTATGGGCAATATGGTTAAGTTAGGATGTGCGTTGTTCTCATATGTGTACATGAGTGTGCAGGTGTACAGGTACACATGGACTTAGTTGACGTCTTCAGGTGAAGGATGACATGGAGGTAAGATGGAGGCTTACGTGCGCATCCGAGGGACCATGGATAGCGGAGATGATGAGCCAAGGGACGCAGACTTCGAGGCGTATGTGAAGGGTGGCATGGAGGCAAGCTGGAGGTTTGCGTGCGCATCCGAGGGACAAGGGCCAAAGATGAAGAGGGCGTGAAGGCAATAGTCAAGACTGCTGGTGAAGAGTCAATTGGGTTGTAAGGGTCTGAGTATGAGTGTATATACTCAGGGGCTATGCCGGGAGGGGTTGAGTGCGAGAAAGACTTGTACTCGGGAATGAAACCCTAGGCTTAGGTGTGTCCCAGTCGACTGGCCCAAAGGCAGTCGACTGGTAGTGACTGGAACAGCTGGATTCAAACGTTGTACTGCAACGGTCGAATCTGAGTGGAACCAGTCGACTGCCATTTGGGCAGTCGACTGGCAGCGGGTGTTCCAGACTCGAGCTCTATTTAAAAGAGGCTCGTTTCCTACTTTCTTCTTGACGAAACTTGCTTGGATAGGGCAAGTTAGTAGTCTTGTATACTCAAGAAGTGTCCTTGGTGTTGTGGTGAGGTTTCTCCACCCACAAGGAGCAACGAGTTCTAGCCGGAGGTTATCCAGGGTTTGATCCACCGATGGATTGTTGGATTAGTCACCCGACCTGGGTGGATACCAACTAAAATCTGGTATTGTTAGCATTGTTATTTCTTATTTACTTTTCATATTATTGTTTCCGCTGTGCTGACAATCCTGTAGAGATCTAAACGATCTGAAAAACTGCTATTCAGCCCCCCTCTAGCAGACCATAAACGATCCATCAGTTTGCTTGTGTTCTTATGGTTCTAAGTGCTAAGTAAGATCCTTCTTGTGTTTCCTGTACTTTATACTTCATCATCTTGAAACGTTGTGGAGAGGTTACTCCACCAAAAAGGAGGTTGCATTTTATCCTGATTTTCCGGGGCTTGATCTGCTGACGATCAAGGGATCGCCCACCTTAAGGGCATGCCAAGGAGTAGGGGCAAGTTATCCCCGAACCTTGTAAATCCTCTTGTTAGCATTCTTGTGTTTGTTCTTAGCTTAGGTTTAAATTCTGTATACTCTATTTTTGTTTGCTTCCGCTGTGCTACTAAACGTTTAAGTGCAGAAATTTGCAAAGTGCTAAAGTTTCGGTGTCTGGCCATCCAAGTTCCAACAGGGTTTTCAGAATTCCAAATATGGTAGGTCCATCAGTGAGTTTTGGTCAAAACTCGCCGATATACCTAAACTACTCCTATAGCATTGGTGATACAGCAAGATTAGAGGTTTGGATACCTTACCCACTGATATGCCTAGCTAATTAAATAATAATTCATGATAAATAATTATTAATTTTTTTTTGATGGTCCATCAATTTTACAAAGGTTGATATATCACTTATTCTAGGGCCATGGAGAGATAGTCCAACTTGATTTGAATGAGGCCTCCTGCCCACTGTACAAGGAGTATTTTCAAGATTCCAGTTGTTCTGTACGACATTTGGAGAAACTGCTAATAAAGTCTATATCCAATGACAAGCTGTACTGTCAGTTGTATATACTCTATTTTTTTTTGTATAGTGCTATTTTGTGGTACTAGCAGCATACTTGCCATTCCTGCTCTGTCACTTATTGATTGCGTAGATGATTTTGACAATTTACGAAACTATAATTGGTGCAATGCCGTGTACAATTTCATGGCTCCTCAGTTGGGAGCCATTGGAAAGGAGGTGACATTGAGGCATAGACCACATGTAGGTGATTCAACCCAACCGGCCAAGGCTCCCTTGCTCAAGGGATTTCCAAATATTTTGGCTGTAAGTTAGAGTACATATATCTGCTCATATAATTTGATGATGGATATTATTTACTGATTATAATGATGTTGCAGGTATGGGTTACGGAACATATTAGTATTGCTGCTCCTGAACATCCTCATAAATTGCCAAGAATACTTCGTTGGACTTAGCCTAAAGCCCACGTTGAGAGTATCGAGAGGATGATAGACCGTGTGGCCACCGATTTAATTATTGTTGATTTAATTCCGTTTGATATAGAGCATGATTTGGTACCTGACTACTCTCCTCCAACTCAACCACTTGAGGTACACTGTGAGGTATTACAATAGGCACCAGAAGGAAGCCAGGCAGCACAAGGAAGGCAACAGGCCTTACAAACGGAAGCCTGCAATATATGTATACAAAAACAAGAACAAATTAAGACCTTACAGCACCAATTAAATATAACACTTAAAAGTTTGGAGAAAGCCAAATGTGAGACGGCAACAACCATCAGTGCCAAGAATCAAATTATTGCTCAGAAAGAAACAATAATTGCAGAGAAGGAGTCCCAACTGAAACAAAAAGATGACATCATTGTTGAAAAGGATAAAATAATTGGTGACAAAGATTCGCAACTTAAAGTACAAGAGGAGCAAAATTATAAAAGGGTAGCTGTAAGAGAGAAAATCATACTTCAGTCTAACCAAAGAATCAAGAAGCTGTTTGAACAATTGCAAAGCAAAGGGTCAGATGAAGGTGATCCACTTGCCAAAAAAGGAAAATAACTCAGGTCTGACAAGACTACCAACCCAAAGGCAAGGGCAAACAAGTTGTTCAGGATGAGGATAAGGATGAAGATGAAGATAGTGACGAAGATGACGAGGCTCCTGCCCCATCAATTTCAGATACTACAACGCAAACAACAAAATCTGAGACCTCTACCCAAACAAACATATCTGAACATCATGCAGCTAAAGCTAAAGAATTTCAAAAGGTCAAAAGCAAAATCTTGAAGAATTCCAGGGCATTTTTAAAGAAGAAGCCTAAAGATGCAGAGATTGCTGAAACATTATTAAAGCTTAATAAATTAAAGTGAGTTAGTTGATATTGCATTTGGAAAAATATTGTAAAACAATGATGATTATTGACATTCATTAATAAAATTTATTCATTCATATTGTTATTAAGTTGCTGATCTTATTTGCATGTAGGTATGAGTTGAATCCAGTATGGTCCAATGGGACCTTTACATTAGATATGCTATCTTTTTTGACAATATTTGATTGGAATGACTACACCACCGGGGATTGCATAAATACATACTGGACAATTCTTGAAAATGAAGCAAAAGCGTGTAACTCACCATACCATCCCTCCATATTCTATGGGGTGGGGTTTGATGTAAGTCAATTAGCTACTTGTATTGTTGATTTTTTCTATAATTTAGTCAGCTGACACTTTTTAATAAATATAGGAACTTTTTGAGGTGATTCACGCTTAGGCATTTGAACAAACTATTGCTACTGATACGGATAAGCCAATTAGATATATCATCTGTTCTTTAAATAATGCAGATGATCATTGGCATCTAATGATTATTGACCTCGAGGAAGGTAGTATCCATCATTATAATTCTCTCGGCGCCACAGAAGGATACACAGCTAAATTTGAAAAAACTGTAAGTTTTGTATTTCATATATATACCTCAACAAAAAGTTTCAGACCAATATAATTGTTACTAATGTAATATCTGTGTAGGTGGCGTTTTTTCAAAAATTTGAACTGGTCATATTACAAGATATGGAATAAAGGATTGCCTTCCATAGCTGGGACAGAGTTTAATAAAATTGTTGTAGAAGGACCCAGCCAAAGCAGATCGTAAGAGGATGTTTATTTTTGTTAAATATAACAATTGATTTCATGGTTGGATTTATAAGATGACAACAATGTGAATATTGGTTTTTCAGGTTGGATTGTGCATTTTTCATGATGCACTATACTGAAAGTCTGGGTTTTCAAAGATCTACAGATTTTAGCCAAAAACAAACGAAAAATTATCGATTTCAAGTGGGATATAAAATAATGAGAGACAAGTGGTTGAAGCTAAATCTGTAAATTTTATTTTTGTTGATACTATGCATATGTAATTATGATCACAAATATTGTATATTTGTAATTATTCAATCTATGTACTCCTTTTCAAATCAATCAAACTTTGCTATGGCTCCTCATTGTTTTTGTCTCATATATGATCTGTAATTTGTAAGTGTAATGACAAACAATATATGTTTGTAGTTATAATGTACCTAAAAACAATTTTGATACTCTAATGGAGGATCGATTCAGCTCCTTGTTATTGTGTAATCTCTAATCTATAATCTGTCCTCTTGTCGATACTATAAGTAATATTGAACCTTACTTTTCCTCTACCCTAATTTGAATTCACAGTCCACGCTGACCCTGAAATGAGATTATTTCAGGCCCAGCGTGGGCCTGAAGTGAGATTATTTCAGGCCCAGAGTGGACTTGAAATAATCGCATTTCAGGCCCACGTTGGGTCTGAAATAATCCCATTTCAGGCCTAAGCTGGGCCTGAAACAATAATGTTCAGGCCCACGCAGGGCCTAAAAAAATAATCTCATTTCAGATTTCAAATAATTTAATAAAAGAATGATTAAATATTTTATATAAATATTTAATCATGTTGTGAAAATATTTTTAATATTAAACAAGAAGGAGAGTACCTAAATAGACATTGCATACCACAATTTAATTTCATCCACATCATTACCTCATATTTTTTGAATTTGGCACAGCAGGAGGTTTGTTTCATAGACCTATGATATTTTGATTTCTCAAAACTCATTACCAGTAGTTAGAGTTTAGCTTGCCAGGAGATGGTATTTTTGGTCTCCAGACATAGTCCTAATGATTATCAATTACGTGTTAATACAATATCAGTTGGCACAGAACCATGAATCAACAAAGCAAACAATCAGAGGGCCTCAAATGATAGATATTCACAAACCATAGGACTTCAGGACTTGAAGACCTGAAATAACATTATTGTGGGGTTAAAAATCAGAGGACTTCACACCTGATCTTTTATGCTTACATAAAATTACACAAGAAGAAATGTATCATAATATTGAAATACTTCTTCAAGTCACAACATTAACAACAACAATTTTTTTAACAATACTATGGCTGTACAATATACAAAATATATACATTCAGTTGTCCTCCATACAAAATATCCACTTCAATCAGAATATTGGGTGACTACATATACCAATTAACTCAAGACCTTGAGGTTGGCGGCATTCTACATATCCTTTTATTATGACCAAGTTGTTTGCACCGGCTGCATTTTAGTTTGACCTTGCCATTGTGTCTGGACTCTATCCGTGCCTTCTTTCGTCTACCAGGTTGCACAAGGCTACGAGGACATAGAACTGTAATCTCGTTTACTCCAGTAGGCCAAAACTGTTTGCTTCTATAAGGGAAAATACGATCCATGTAAACCCACTTCCAAGTTTCTGAATAAAAATAATGCTCACAATATGGGAGTGTATCCATGTTCCTGTGAATGATTACGGCAATAGCATGTGAACAAGGAAGTCCTGAAATTTGAAACTCCCCACAATGACAAAACTTTTTTTCCAAATCAACAATGTATGAAGTGCCCCATGTTTCTACTTCCATTTCTGATTGAGAGTAAGGGTGAGCCTTATAAGCTCTTACTTTCTCTCTCCATGAATCCATTTCTTTTGTAGAATAAGGTGTCAAAGCAACATGTCATTTGGAGACTTCCTCTCTACGGTTATAGAACCATTGAGCAACTTTTCTTCTTGTATTATCAATTAACCTGTTTATGGGAAGCTCACGTGTAGACTTGAACAAAGCATTTAAGCTCTCCACACAATTCGTGGTAAGTATTCTGTACCTTCTCCTTGTAAAGTGTGCATTTGCCCACCTTTTAGGGTCAATGTTCTGAAACCACTTGTGGGCAACTAGATGTTTTTCAAGCATTGCCTGCATTATTATATCATATTGGAGTGTTGTGTTGGCTCGTGCTGCTGCCTAAAACAAACCTA
The DNA here is from genome assembly GCA_024364735.1 of Boesenbergia rotunda. NCBI lineage: Eukaryota > Viridiplantae > Streptophyta > Magnoliopsida > Zingiberales > Zingiberaceae > Boesenbergia > Boesenbergia rotunda. The sequence goes on from JAGFNQ010003557.1 coordinate 200,092, forward strand.
CAGCAGCTCTACTTCCAGTATCAGTTACCATATTACAACACATGTGGTGGCAACAAAAGGCATGATGCGCGTTTGGGTAGACTTTTCTAACTGCTGATATAATGCCCCGATGTCTATCTGATACTATAGTGATTGAGTGATCATCGACACCAAAGAACCTCTTTGTATGCTCCAAAAACCACTCCCATGCAGACCCACATTCAACTTCAGCTATTGCGAAGGCAACTGGAAGAATATTGTCATTACCATCAATCGTTATTGCAATCAACATTACTCCCGGATACTTTCCTCTTAGGTGTGTCGCATCAATTCCGATAAGTCTACGCAAATAAGACCTGAACACCCTTCGGCAAGCACCAAAAGCCCAAAAACACTGCTGGAACTGATTGTCACCATTCCTGCATAGTGCCATATACGTTTCAGGATCTCTAGCTCTTAACTCACGCAGATATTGTAGAAGATCTCTGTAAGCCTCATCATAATCTCCAACAACCTTTTTCAATGCTTTCTCCCTAGCTATATATGCTTTTCTGTATGATATGGTCACTCCAAATCTAGCTTTAATATCTGATATAATCATACTTGGTTTGTATTGTTCATTATGAAGAAATTGCTCTTCAACAAAAGAAGTAACAAATGATGAAGAGCATGCATGATGATCAACACTTTCCCTAACAGTTCCACATTGGTGTTCCTTTATATATTTTGTAACAGTGAACTCTACTTCCCCCCTTGCTACTACTCTTCATGTACATGGTTGGTTGAAGCACACTGCTTTAACTCTATTTTTTCGGGTGTCAACTGGGTTATATCTCATATGCTTAACCATGACATGTTTGACAAGTACATTCTTGAATTCTTCTCTAGATGGAAATATCTGTCCCATAAAAAATTCATGCACATCTCTTACCTCTACCTCTCCAATTGGCCTAGTAAGCAATCGAGAATTTAAAATATAAGGATCTTCAGCTAATGGAAACTCCTCCTCTAAGTCACTGTACTGATCTGGGGGGAATCCATATTGCTCAATCTGTATATCATCGGCTGGAATTCTAGTACACTTGTAATGGGTTCTAATTCATCTGCATTTCGGATATCAATTCCTTCCTCCCCACTCCAGGTTGGCTCAAAGAACTCAACAACTCTTGTAGAAGAATTCAAACCCTCACCTTCTAGATTAGTTGCTTCTTCATTTAGATTAATAGTCAAATTCTTTGTAATTTCTGATTCATTCCCCGTGACAGCATTATCATCAAGAGTATTCCATATCTCGGAAAGAATTTCGTCAACAACATTATCATCCCTGAAAAATAAATTACAATTACATTTTGTAAACTTTGAAAATCATAATCAAGGACCTAGGAAGGCTTGAGGGCCTGAAATATAATGATTTCAGGCCTTACGAGGGCCTAAAATATTTTGATTTCAGGCCCTCACAGGGCCTGAAATCAGTATATTTCAGGCCCTTGGAGGGTCTGAATTATTTTGATTCAGGCCCTCCCAGGCCATCAAATCCAATGATTTCAGCCCCTGTAAGGGCCTGAAATCTTTTCATTTCAGGCCCTAGGAGGACCTGAATTCCTTTTATTTCAGGCCCTCCCAGTACATGAAAACAACATATTTTAGTCCCTCCTAGGGCCTGAAATCTAATGATATCATGCACTCCCAGGGACTGAAATCCTTTAATTTCTGGCCCTCCTAGGGCCTGATATGGTAAGATATCACCCCTAGGTCGAATTCAAGCATTTATTTATCTTAAGTTTAACAAATTTCAGAGAGCTCTTATTATGTAATGCATATCACCCTTAGACTCCTCCAAACATAAAAATTATAGAAAGAGTTGACAAGTATACAACTAGGTCTGATACCATATCAAATATGACAATCATACGCACATTACTATTTGTATTTGTTATCAATCTGTTGCTTGCTTTTTCTCCTTCAACACCTATCTTCCTCAGCTGCCTTGGTGATGAATTGAGTTGTGCAAGGTCGAAATATATACGCACCCTCGTGATGATTCGACTTGTGCAAGGTAGTAATATATATATAAGCTGAGAAAATTTCCACTACCTGACCATTCGAACCACAAATTATTATTTTACTGCAAAGTGGTTCGGATGTCTTGAAAATGTGAATGGAAAAAGGTATTTTGTGGCGACAGGGGTATAATAGGAAGTTCACTTAAGGTGATGCGTCATTTGGTAAATTACAAACCATGGTACGCGAATTGGTAATTTTCAATTCTTACGTACGCCCTTTGGTAAATTGCCGTAGTACATTTTGTATTAATAGATGTATATTTATGTTAAGAGTAATCGGTCCAAAGGAAAACTACTTTTATGTCAGATATATGTTCACGATAGTTTACGATTATTGAATAAAATTTATTTTAATTTGTTATGATCATGCACAAAATATGTCGGCCCAAAGGAAGACATATTGCATGACAGATTAAAATTGTTATAAGCTATGGATCAAAATATATAACTCATATAAAATTTCATATTATGCGCACAATTGGTCGGCCCAAAGGAAAACACATTGTGTAGCCAATTAAAGTTTGAGTTATATCTAAGAGTGCCGCTAACAAATTATATTTTAATCCACAAATTAAAATGCAATGTTGTATTTGGTATCTTATAAGGAGCTCATTCTTCTTAGCTTGAGTTAAATCGTGCGCTTAAATAAAATTTTCTTACTGCCAGTATTAATAACATCCCAACATTAGCTTGTTCGAATTTTACTAAATGGAAAGAATACGTGATCATAGTCTTAGGCTGCATGGACTTAGACTATGCATTAAGGAATGATCGACTCACACCTTTGACCAGTGCTAGCGCTATAGAGCAGAAGATTAAATTTCAGCTGTGGGAGAAATTTAATTGCATGAGTCTAAGTATCATGAAACTTTTCATTTCGGCACAAATAAAGGGCTCAATCACAGAGAGAGAAGATGCTAGGAATTTCCTTAACCAATTGGCAGACTGATTTATCTTAAATGAAAAGGTCGAGACTACCACACTTCTTACAAAGTCAGTAATCGTGCGGTACAGTGGTAAAGGAAACATAAGAGAGTACATTATGAAGATGTCTAATATAGCGACAAGTCTGCAAACACTAAAACTTGATATGTTCGAGAGTATGTTGATGCATTTCGTCTTGATGTCTCTGCCTGCATGAGTCACTCCTTTTAAGATATCGTATAATATTCAAAAGAAAAAGTGAGCATTGAATGAGTTTATTGCTCAATGCGTTCAAGAGGAGGAGAGATTGAAGATTGAAATATCTCAGAGTGCTCACTTAGCATCTGGTTCTCAAAGTACGAGCAAGAAGCGAAAGAAGACCAATAACAAAGGAAAAGGAAAGCAAACTGTAGACCTTAAGGAACATAAGAAGCAGGATAAGAAATCCACTTGTTTCTTTTGCAAGAAGAAAGGCCATATGAAAAAAGACCGCCTCAAGTACGCCAACTGGCATGTAAAGAAGGGTAGACTTCTCAACTTTGTTAGTTCGGAAGTCAATTGAGTTATTTTACCCACTAACACTTGGTGGATAGATACTGGTGCTAGTACTCACATAAGTGTCACTATACAGGGTTGTCTCAGGAGTCAACTTTCGCTTGATGGTGAAAGATACATCTATATGGGAAATGGAAAGAAGGTTGTAGTTGAGTCTATTGGTGTTTTTAGGCTTTATTTAGGAACTAATGTTTATTTGGATTTAGAGAATATATTCATTGTACCATCTTTCAGATGGAATTTAATTTTAATTTTTTGTTTGGACAAATTAGGTTGTTCTTGTTCATTTGGAAATAGAATGTTTAATATTTTCTTTAATTCAGTTTTAATTGGCAAGGGTTCCTTGGTTGATAAACTTTATAAATTAAACACATTCACTCCTACAGTTGACAACGTAATAATGCATGACAAACGAGAATTCTTCTATGTTGTGGTATAGGCGTTTAGGATATATATCCAAATGACGCCTAAAAAGGTTAATATCACATGAAATTCTTGATTCCCTTGATATGTTAGACTTTGATGTCTGCATAGAGTGTGTTACGGAGAAGACAACTAACAAAAGGAACAAAGGAGCTAGCCGTTATAGTGGCGTTTTAGAGCTAATACATATGGACATTTATGGACTATTCCCTAAGGCATCTTGGAATGGACACACATATTTTATTAGCTTCATAAACGATTATTCCAGATTTGACTTTCTGTACCTTATTCATTAGAAGTCGTATTTTTGGACATGTTTAAAATTTCAAAGTCGAAGTTGAACTTCAACTAGGTAAGAAAATTAAAATCGTCTGATTGGACCGCGGAGGAGAATATTACGGTCGATATGATGGATCAGGTGAACAACGTCCAGAACCTTTTGTAAATTATCATGCTGAGTGTGGGATTGTACCTCAGTATATCATGCCTTGTACACATAATCAGAATGGTGTAGCTGAGCATCGCAATCGAACCCTAAAAGACATAGTGAGAAATATGATGGATTTCACTTCTCTACTGGAGTCATTGTGGGGTGAGGCACTCAAGACTGCAGTTTACTTACTCAATAGAGTACCTAGTAAGACAGTACATAAAATCTCATTCGAGATGTGGGCGGGTAGGAAGCCTAACATTAGACATTAAAAGCCTAATGAAAGGAAACTGGACTCAAGAACTGTTAGCTGCAATTTTGTATGTTACTCTGAGAAATCAAAGAGGTATAAATTTTATGATCCCTCTAATAGATCCTTCTTCGAAACGAAAAATACCAAATTCATTGAGGACAGTGGTAGTGATAAAATCAGGGAAGTATCTTTTGAGGAAAGTATTGGCGATCCTCTTATGGTCACTATTAGTGGGATCAGTAGTGGTATGGTTACCATACCACACATTATGGATACTGCACAATCAGTGAGCGTAGTGAACTAAGATATTCTCATGATATCTCCAATGCAATTGGAGGAACCTGCCACTGAAATTGAAGTATTGTTTCATATTGATGAGCAAATACCTCAACCACCTCAAACACAAGTTCCCTTAAGCGATCCATAAGGGAATCGAGAAGCACGAATTTTCGTGATTATGTTTATCTCCAAGAGCATGATTTTGATATAGGGTTGGAAAGTGATCATACATCTTTTCAATAAATCAAATAATGCTCTAACCCTGAAAGGTGGAGTGACGTCATGCAAGAAGTGTTGAAGTTTATAGCAGACAATGACATTTGGGAACTTGTTGAATTGCTTGAAGGTTTGAAACCCATTGGATGTAAATGAATATTTAAAACCAAGCGGGATTCGAAAAGCAATATCGAAAGGTATAAGACTCGTCTTGTTGGCAAGGGATTCACTCAGAAAGAAGACATTGATTATAAGGAGACTTTCTCACCTGTGTCGACGAAAGACTCCCTTAAAGTAATCATAACACTTGTAAATCATTTGTATTTGGAGCTATATCAAATGAACGTAAAAACTACATTCCTCAATGGAGACATAGAGGGGTTTATATATATGATGCAATCAGAGAACTTTTAGTCCTCAGACTTAAAGCACCTAGTATGTAGAGTAAAAAAAGCCCATTTATGATTTAAAATAGGCGTCCCGTCAATGATATCGAAAATTTGATCAAGTGGTTATCTTATTTGGATTTAAAGAGAACCCCTTTGATCAGTTCATATATGCCAAGTTCAGTGGGAGCAAGTTTGTTATACTTGTTCTGTACGTGTACGATATATTGCTTGCGAGTAATAATAAGGGTCTACTACATGAAACCAAATCATTTCTATATGGTAAATTTGAAATGAAAGAGCTTGATGAAGCAACTTTTATTGTAGGCATTCAGATCTGTCGTGACCGTTCAAGAGACATTCTTGGACTTTCACAACAGACCTATATTGAGAAGGTGCTTATAAGGTATGACATGCAAAATTGCACACTTGGAGACACACCTGTGTCAAGAGGTGACAAGTTCAGTTTGCAGCAGTGTCCACGACTTGAACTTGAAATAAAGGAGATGGAACAATTCCCATATGCATCAACAGTGTAAAGTCTCATGTATGCATAAGTTTGCATTCGACCAGATATAACATTTATAGTTGGGATGTTAGCCAGATATATTATTAACCCAGGACTGTCACATTGGAATGCAATTAAAAGAGTAATGCGATATTTGTAAATAACTAAATGACGCATGCTCACATATCAGAGGTCAGATCACCTGGAGGTGATTAGTTATTTAGATTCTGATTTTGCTGGATACTTGGATAGCAGGAGGTCCACTTCAGGCTATATCTTCATGTTTGCTAGAGGGACTATATCTTGGAAGAGTATCAACTAGACACTAGTAGCCACTTCTACTATGGAGGCAGAATTGGTAGCATACTACAAACCATCCAATCACGGGATTTGGCTGCGAAACTTCATCGCAGCATTGCATATCGTTGATGACATTGACAGACCACTGAGGATCTACTGTGATAATAAAGCCGCAGAACTTTATACCAAGAACAACTGTAGTTCGTCGAAGTCCAAGCACATTGACATCAAGTTTCTAGCGGTTAAAGAGAGAACTCAGAGTCGTCAGTGATGGGTATGGCTTGGCGGGTTTCCTAAGCGAATACTTGGTCGTCCTTGAGAGACCTCTCCATGTCTACGGATTAAAAATTAATCCGAATGGAGACCCATCTCCCAAGCGACCGTCTCGTCATCGTATCAATCGATTCGAATTACAACTTAGCCAATCTCAAAGATTGAGCCTTGTAATTCACCTAACCGATCGACTGCAGAAAAGACGACGAGTGGATCACCGATTTTTGTGTTTATTATCAGGGCCCAAAACATGATTAATTATTGCAATTAATTATCAAATAACTAACACAACAATAATTAATCAATCACATAAAATGATAAGAAAAACAAGGAGCCAAGGAAGAAATTTATACCTTCCTTTACCTCGTAGCCTTCTTCCTTATGACCCTCCCTCTTGGACGTTGTGTGTGAGACGAGCGACCAAGAACCGGAATCACCAAGGGTCACCAACACCTTCCTTCTTCTTCCCTCTTCCTCACGCCAACAAACCCTAGTCACTAGGGTTGCCGCCGATGCTTCTTCCCCTCCAACCAAGTGCTGCCGACCACTTCCAACCTCATGGAAGATTCAACCACAAGGTGTCCAGGTGAGGAAACAAGAGGAAGATGAAGAAATAGGATAGGAAGAAGAAGAACACTCCCTCTTCCTTCAACTCCAAGCCGCCGACCTTCTTCCCTTGCTTACGCACGCCGCCGGCCACCTTGCTCTAAGGTGGCGTCGGTTTTGCCTTCCCTAACTCCTTGTCGAGACCTCCAAGGGAGAAGAAGAGAAAAGGATCAAAAGGGAGGAAGAAAGGATGAGTTTTCTTCCCCTTTGTCACCTTGCGCCACCCTCCTTAATCCCTTACTGTCGGCTGCCCTAGGAGAGAGAGTGGAGAAGAGAAAGAATAGTGAAGCTTGATGAATTGATTAGCCTTGGTTTCTTGATTCCATGGGGTATATATAGGGCTAAGGTAGGGACCATGAGGAGGAGTTGGGCCTTGGCCCACTAATGTATCCAAATCCGATCCATTAATGAAGATCCATTCCACTAAAGGATCTTCATTGAACTTCCTCACCAATCCCTATATTTTCATATGGGCTCCACCTATTATGAGTACATCCATCTTCCCATGTTTAAGATATCGAATGCCCGTCGATTAATTTAAATTTCTGACAATTTTAATTAATCAACTTCTAACTCCTTGACTAGTACTACTCAACCTTATCATCATGTTGGATCAAATCCACCTGTAAGGTTTAACATGATGAACCTTATGAGCTCATCAAGGGGGCATCATCATCCCAACTCACCAGGACATGAATTTCGTCAATAATTAACGGCACACCATGTAATTAATATTATATCCCAACTTACTGGGCCTATCGATTTAGCAGAATAAATCTCGCCCATTGGTAAATCAAATAAATAAAATACTAACTACACGTGCCCGTTATTATATCGAGATTTAGAGATTGTACTCCATAATAATTTGAGGTTCGATCCAATTATAAAGTCAGTACAAATTGGATCACCTCTATTTTGGTCCTGCTCAATGCACACAAAGTTCACTCGTGTAATTTTATGGTCAAGACAAACCACACCTAATTGCACTACAACCATCCCGATGGTTTGTCCAACTCCATCTCGGTTGTGAGCCTTTACTTATACAATGCAAGGAACTGATAACATAATCTTCTGTGTGTCTCCATACACCATGTTATCTACAATGCAAAGTATGAGACTGTTATGCATATACTAATGTAAGCATGCAACTGTGTTGTCATGATTCTCTTTCAAAATGTAGATGTTTTATATAAAAGGATAAGTCTTTCAGTATACATCTAACAGTCAGATCATGGTAGAGCACATCACCACAGATTCCATGTTGGTCGATCCACTCACCAAAGGCTTGGTGCCTAAGGTGTTTCATGCGCATATTGTGGAATGAGAGTTTTTCTTATGGGAGAAGAACTCATCTAGTGGGAGTCTGTATTTATTTATTGCTCTATGTTAATAAAGATAAACTTTTTATTTTGATTATTGTACGTACTTTAGGTTCAAAATATTAATGGAAATTTATATGATTGTTTGACACTCTGAATACAATATCATAATTTACTGTTGTTGTTTGACATTTGGTGTTTGTAAATATGATATAGATTCCTTTTGAAATCATAAAATTTGGATCATGATTTGCTATTGTAGTTTAGCATAAGGTATTTGCAAATATGATCAGACTCTTTTGAGTCACTTTGGATCAGTTGGAAATTGACATGTATTGATCACATTTCATGTAATTTTCACTCTATACATCCGCATCTTGATCTATGTCGTTAATGACATTAGTATTATGATTACTATGTTACGATCATATACAGTATCTATGACCTCTTTAGTCTTATACCAATGAAGTTAATGGACCAGATTGTTTATAGGGGTATCTTGTACCCATAAAGTTTGATATCATCTAAAATTTTATTTATATTTAATATACAACTCACATATAGCCCAAGTGGAAGATTATTGGATATTATTATCCCTATTAGGCGGGCTTATTTTTAAGTTGCATATGTCAATACAATCTAAGCCCTTAAAGTGATCTAACTTATGTTTATTGGATTTCTGATTATTGGATGCAAGTTCTATTAGGATGTATACTATAAGCCTAGCTTTTGTATGAACATCTATTTTGGAATAAGAATCACAGTGGTCATATGTTTGCATTTTATATTTGTTATATATGCAGTTGTCTAATACTTTACATTGTAGATAACATGGTGTGTGGTGTCATACAGAAGATCATGTTATCAGTTCCTTGTAAAGTATAAGTAGTGGCTCACAACCGAGATGGATTTGGACAAACCATTAGAATGGTTGTAGTGTAATTTGGTATTAGTATATCTTTATTATAGAATTATACTAGTGCACTTTGTGTTATTGAGCAGAACCGATTTGAGGTGATTCGATTTATACTAACTATATAATCGAACAAGACCTTAGGTTATTATGGATGTACATGCTCTTAATCCCGATATAATACGGGCACATGTACTTAATATTTATTTCTTTAATTTACGAATGGGCGAGATTTATTCATTAAATCAATAGACCCGATAAATTAGAAAATAATATTATTTATATGGTATGTCGTTGATTATAGAAGGAAACTGTGTCCTAATTATTTTAGGATGATAATGTCCCATTGAGAAGCTCATAAAGATTATCATGTAAATCCTGCAGGTGGACTTGGTCCGACATGATAATAAGGTTGAGTGATACTATTCTTGGAGTTAGATATTAATTAATTAAATCGTCAGTAATTTAATTAATTAATGGACATGCGATATCTTAAACACGGGAAGATAATACATACATAATAAGGTGGAGCCCATATATTAATATGGGATTGGTGCGGTAGTTCAATAATAACCCATTAGTGGAGCGAGTTATTATTAACGAGTCGGGTTGAGGATCCGTTAAGAGACCAAAATCAACTCCTCCTCATGGTCCCTATTGTAGTCTATAAATACCCTCCTAAGCCATCATGAACCAAGACCTAAGCCTTGGTTTTTTCTCCCTCTCTCTCTCCTAGGGTTGCGGTGCCGACAATAAGCCAGGGAGAAGGGAGAATTTTTCCTTCTCTTCTCTTCTCTTCTCTCCTCTTCAGGTGCGGCGCAAGGAAGCAAGAAGGGAGAGTCTTTTTCTTTCTCTTCTCCTTTAGGGGGTGCGGCACCATCAAGTAAGGGAAGGGGCGACATCTCCTTTGGCCGGCGAAACCACAAGCAAGGAGTAGGGCCGACGACTAGGGTAGTAGGGCCGACGACGACTAGGGAAGAAGGAAGAAGGAGAAGGCCTTGGTGGCTTTGTTTCTTGGAGGATCGTCGCCCACACGACGTCCAAGAAGAGGATAGGAATACAATAGAAGATCAAGAGGTAAAACAAGAAGGTATATCTTGTTTTCATTCTAGTATTAAATTGTATTCATGTCGTTTACTTGGACCCCGAATCAAATACATGAACCGGCAATCAAAATTCATCATTTTTCCGCTGCTAATCGATAAAGGAGTTTGATTGCTTGAATAACAACTTTGCTCAAGCAATCACTCAAACGAAAAGCATGATGATGAAGTAGGTCGTTTGGGAAGTTTTCTTTCCATCCAAATTATTTCTAATCAATAGAATTTTAATCCAGGGATATGGAGAGGAATCCCGCGATCGAACCCAACAAGTTCAATGTATAGAACCCTTTAGCCCAATCTATTATTATCTATGGGCTGATAACAGATTGAATTTCTATATAAAGGGGAGGTCCCCAAGGGTTTAGTGTATCATCTTGACCTAGTTTCTTATTCCCCATTGATAAGAAGCTTTACAACGCCATCAACTCTAAGCTCCTTGGAAGATCCTTCTTCTTTATTCCGCTATATCTTCTTCTACAGGGATCAACTAGATAACGTTACGACAAGGACGATGACTCTTCAATCAAGATCCTTATCTTTCGGTTTATATTTTTATTCTTGTTATGCCATGATTCGAAGAAACAATAGATCCATGCTTATGTCTTGTGTTTTCTTTTTTGAGTTCTTATTTTTGTTTCTAAAATTCATGCGGTTAGGAGAAAATTCAAATTCTATCATATATAAATATTGAATACTGAATGTAAATGCACACCAAGCCCGCAATAGTGGGCCGAAGGCCAGGAAGCAACAATGTAGCTCAGAGGTCGGAATTTGATAGCAGCTCGGAGGCTGGAATATAATAACAGCTTGAAGGTCGGAACACAACAACGGTGGTAAATTTGTGCCGGAGATAGAAGATCTGTACCGGATCGGTGTTAATGTAGCTGAGCTACGTTAGATCATCGCCGACATGATGGATTTGGGTCAGATGTGCCCAGGTCTCTATCGAAGGAGGCCGACAGTAGCGGATCTAGGCCAGATGTAGTCGGATATCTCTCTGAGGTGGTCAGCAGCCACGATCGAAGGCCGGATCCGCACTGGAGGAGGATCGTAGGGGTGATCAGAGGCCGGATCTGCATTGGAGGAGTATCGCAGGGGCGATCGGAGGCGGCGTCGGAGGAGGATCACATGAGCGATCGGAGGTCAGATCTGTGTCGACGTGACCGGATTCATGCTGAAGGTGGCAGAATCTGGCCAGATCTTTGTCGGATCGCCGCCGATGTGATGGATCCGTGTATCCAATGACTGTGCCCCTGTCGAGCAAGCGATGACTGTGGCCCTGCCGAGCAGGCGGCAACACCAAACTAAGTAGGTGGCTTTATCGATGATATTGTTCGATCCTTGACTCCTAACACTACAAAAAATACTCGATTTTGCGATGAATTTTGCGACGAATTTTTATAAAAAATTCGTCACAAAAAAATTTTGCGACGAAAAAAAATTCGTCGCCAAATAGTCGTCCCAGAATCCTTTGACAAAAAAAAAGAATTCGTCACCAAATTTGCGACAAATTTATTTTTCGTAGCAAAATTTGTCGAAAATAATCTGCGACAAATTTTAAAATTCGTCGCAAATTTTGCGACAAATATAATAATTCGTCGCAGTATTTTTGCAACGAGTTGAAAGTTTGTCGCAGAATCTGCGACAAATTAAATTTTCGTCACAAAATTTGTCGCAAATTTTTTCAACATTTGTCGCAATTTCTGCGAAGAATATAAAATTTGTCGCAGAATATACGACAAATAGCGAAATTCATTGCAGAATCTGCGACGAATTCTGAAATTTGTCACAGATTTTGCGACAAACTTTCAAATTCGTCGCAAAAATACTGCGACAAATTTTATATTTGTCGCAAAATTTACGATGAATTTTAAAATTTGTCACAGATTATTTCCGACAAATAAAAAATATATCACAAATTTTGCGACGAATAACAGAATTTGTCGTAGATTTTCTGCAACGAAAACATAAATTTGTTGCAAAAACTGCGACAATTTTAAAATTTTGTCGCAAAATATCTGCGATGAATTTCCAAATTCGTCGCAAAATATCTACGACGAATTACTAAATTTGTCGTTGTTTTTGCGATAAATTTTAGAATTTGTCGCAAATTTTTTGGGACAAAAAATATAAATTTGTTGCATAATTTGCGACAAATTTTTTTTTGTCGCTGATTTGTTGCAACGAATTTATAAATTCGTCGCAGATTCTGCGACGAATTACAAAATTTGTCGCAGAGTCGGCGACAAACTTTGTTATTTGTCGTAGATTCCGCGACGAAGTTTTAATTTCGTCCCAGATTTTGCGACAAATTTTTAAATCCGTCGCAAATTTTGGGACAAATTACAAATTTGTCGCAAATTCTGCGAATTTAAAAATTCAATGCAAAATCTACAATGAATTAAAAAACTGGTAGCAAAAATTGCAACTTAACAACAATTTCAAAATTCATCGTGTTTCAATACTTAGTAATTTCGATAATTTTGCGACGAAAATATATTCGTTACAAATTTCATCCAAAATAAATAATTCTTTTTTAAAAATATATTTTTAAATAATAAGATTTTAACAAAACAAATCTCAAATAATTAAAATCAAGATGAATATCTATGTTATTTTACACTCTAATTGATTATCCATCAATAACAAAATTAAATAAAAAAGAAAATCTAATAGAGAAAAATCATAGCTAAGCCATAGTTTGCTTAAAAGGAAATCAAAAACAATAAATATAATATTGTACATGTCAATAAAATGACAAGCAATAAATATAACAATTTACATAGAAGAAGTCAATATCAACCCAAAAAATGATTGGTATAATTATTGGGTAACAATAAAATACATTTTTTATTAAAAAATCTCGTCATGCTTCATGGTGTCAGGGAAAAAGGAGAGAAGATAGCTTGAACTTGTCCTTCAAAATGATTTTTATGGTACCTGAAAACATTGAAGAGAAATAGTAAGATATTCATGAAGTGGAACAACAATCTAGAGAAAATAATAGATAAAATGTGTGATACTTTTATGGAATACAATAAAAAAAATAGTGCAGGTAACAATGTAGATAGCATAAAGCCTCCATGCTCATATGCAATACTATTATTGAGGATCGCAATGATAAGGACCATCAAAGAAAGTCAAACTTTCATATTAGTACAGACAGTATAAAACCTATCTGTACAAAAAAAGTATATATATCGAATAAATCTAGAAAATGAGAATTTACTAGAAGCCTAGAAAATGAGAACTATCTCTGTTATTGGAATTGAACTATAAGATTTAAAACTAAAAAAATATAATGGTGCATAAAAAATAAGATAAGCTATGAGAATTTATTCTTAAAAGAAATATTTATCTTGTTAACAAAAATTTAAGCAATCTCAGTAAACATTAGCAATTTAAGCAATCTCAATGAACATTAACAAGTAATAAAAAAAATACCTCATTATTTTACTTGGATGCTTCAACCTGATACAACTGAATATAATAATAAAAATTGATGCCATGAAATCATAAAAGAATAACTTAAGGAATAAATTGAGAGTTATATAAAAATTAAGGATACTCATCTGTAACAAAGTGAATGCAAAAGTTTATACTTTCATTTTCAAACAGTGAAACTCATATATCTCTTCAATCCTATTAAAAGCAAACAGTGAAACTCATATATTTCCTCAATCCTATTAAAAGCAAATGAATAGTAAAGTATTAACAGATAAAGAGAATATAACTTGTAATGACCTATAAATAGCAAGAAAAACTTAATATAGATATTTGTATACATAACAATTAATATAAAAAAACTTACCATATTTATATAGATAAAGAAAATGAGTAAATCATGCGACGACACTGATATCACCGATAATGACCTATAAATAGCAAGAAATATAAAGCATTAACAGATAATATATATATACAAAAAAAATTGAGCAATAAGTTTTATAAATTTATATATTATTTATACATAGAAAAAAATATTAATCCTCATTGTCAACATCATCCTCCACCTCCTCATCCTCATCAACATCCTCATTCTCATCATCAGCAGCAGCAGCAGCAACATCATCATCATCAATTTCACTTGCATCTACATTTATCACTACACTAGGATCTCGTAATGTTGGAATAATATATTCTTCGGTCTGAAATGTATTTACAACTTATTCTTGTTGATATGCAATGTCTTCCCAAATGTTTCTCAATTTTTTTTCCGTACTTTCATTTTACAAACAACCCACCAATCAAATTTCTCTCATTTCAATATTCTTTTGAACTTAGTTAATTAAATTTATTAATTAATATTTAATTAACATTTAAGAATTAACAGTTAGCTAATTAAATTATTCAGTTAAGATTAATTAATATCATAATCTTGAATTAATTATTAATTATTCATATCACAACTGTATAAATTACAAAAATTAATTTAATTTCATATCACAACCATATAAAATAAATAAATAAAATAATTAATTATTGATTATTCAAATTAATTATTTTATGATTTTATTAATTTAAAATAATTAATTTATAAATTTCGAATTAAAAATAAATTTAAGATTTAAATAAATTAAATAATTAGTTTTTAATAAAGTTAAGAATTAATTAATTAATATCCTTAATAGATGAATTAGCTTATCGCATGCAAACAAAGAAAAATACATAATCATTTAAACAATGCCCTAATTGTATTTTATAATACAAGTAAACACATATTTTTAAAAATCATTATAAAATAAGGAAACCTAATCTTATAAAACACTCATACTTAGTATCAAACATTATAGTAATCATTTACCATAATAATAAACAATGAAAAATGAAATAGAGATAAGATACCATAATTGTATTTTATAATACAAGTAAACACATATTTTTAAAAATCATTATAAAATAAAGAAACCTAATCTTATAAAACAATCATACTTAGTATCAAACATTATAGTAATCATTAATCACAATAATAAACAATGATAAAAGAAATAGAGATATCAAACAAAGGTCACTCGAAAACACATCTACTTAAGACTTATGGGGCGTTTGATATATCAATTCTCGGTCCAACTATACACTAATTACTTCCGAGACCGTGATTTATCTCTCTCGAAATAGCCTTGGGACGGGTACGACGGAGGTACTAGGGACGAGCAATTTCGCCTTTTTATCTATTTAAGACCTATGCAAAAAATATTAACAGACATATATATATATATATATATATATATATATATATATATATATATATATATATATATATATATATATATATATATATATATATATATATATTCAATCGTAAAATCCAATGATGACACAAGCAAAACCAAACTTGATAAGTTTGGCACAGCCCAGCAAGGCTCGGACCAGCCCAGCACAGACCGAACGGGCCCGGCCCGGACCAGCCAGACTAGGCCGGGCCCGGTCCAGGGCCGGCCCTCGTGCGACAGGCCGCGACGCCCGGAAACACGATAGCGTCCCCGCGCACGGCCGGAAATGCGAGAGCGCGGCCGCGCAGGGCCGGAAAAGCGAGAGCCCGGCCGCGCAAGGCCGGAAACGCGAGAGCGCGGCCGCGCGCGGCCGGAAACGCGAGAGCGCGGCCGCGCGCGGCCGGAAACGCAAGAGAGCGCGGCCGTGCGCGGCCGGAAACGCGAGAGCGCGACCGCGCGCGGACGGAAACGCGATGCGCGGCCGCGCGTGACCGGAAACGCGAGAGCGCGGCCGTGATCGGCCGGAAATGTGCGAGCGCGGCCGCACACGGCCGGAAACACGCGAGCGCGTCCGCGAAAGACCGGAAACGCTCGCGGCGCGGGCCCAAGCGCGGGCGCGGCGTGGGGCCAGGTGCAGGCAAGGCGCGGGGCCAGGCCCGGGCGCGGGCGCGGCGTGGGGCCAGGTGCGGGCGCGGCGCGGGGCCAGGCCCGAGCGCCGGCGCAGCGCTGGCACATGCCCGGGCGCGGGCGCGGCGCGGGCCCTGGCGCGACGTGGGACCTGGCCCAGGCGCGGCGCGGGCCCTGGCTCGGGCGCGGCGCGGGCCCAGGCCCGGTCGCAGGCGCGGCGCGGCGCGGGCGAATTTACAAATTCGTTGCAAATTTTGCGACGAATTTCAAAATTCGTCGCAAATAATTATTTTTAAATAAACCAAAAGAATATTAATAAATTTCATATATGGACCTACAGAACTCGGAATTTAACGAAATGAGTCTCTACGTGCTCGTATCGATATCCTCGTGATATCAATGACCTCAAACTTAAATTTTACATAATATATTTTTATTTGTAATTTTCTAAATATTATTTACTTGGAAAATGCATTTTTGTGGGTTAAAAATTTTTTTTCAATAAATTTATCCAATAAAATTTAATTTTGACGTCATTTATTTCATGATGATTCCTACGAGCACGTAGAAACTTATTTCATGAAATTCGGAGCTCCATACGTTTATTTATGATTTTTTGAAGGTATTTAGGTTTCTTTTTAAAAATTTAATTCTGCGACGAATTTTAGAATTCGTCCCAAATTCTACAACGAATTTCCAAATTCGTCGCAGATTAGGGTTGAATTTTGAAATTCGTCGCAGAATTAAATTTTCAAAAAATCAAAACAAATACCATTTAATTGTCGTAGATGGACCTAGAGAACTCGGAATTTAGTGAAACAAGTTTCTATATGTTCGTATTGATCCCCTGATTAGCTAAACGACCACAAATATGAATTTCTATTAATATTTTTTTCATAGTTCATTATTTATACCAGCATTGACTCAGTTAAAAGTTCTAAGTCTGAAACTGTTATAAGCAATTTCATATTAATTCTTCATTGATCCCTAGAATTTTTATTGAAAGATCATTTATATCACGAGGACGTCGATACGAACTCGTAGAAACTTGTGTCATGTCATTCCGAGTTCTGTAGCTCAATCTGCGACATTTATAATGTATTTCAGATTTTCCAAGTTTGCGACGAAAATTTCTAAATTCGTCCCAGATCTGCGACGAATTTCCAAATTCGTCGCAAATAATTATTTTTAAATAAACCAAAAGAATATTAGTAAATTTCATATATGGACCTACAGAACTCAGAATTTAACAAAATGAGTCTCTACGTGCTCGTATCGATATCCTCGTGATATCAATGACCTCAAACTTGAATTTTACATAATATATTTTTATTTGTAATTTTCTAAATATTATTTACTTGGAAAATATATTTTTGTGGGTTCAAAATTTTTTCTATAAATTTATCCTGTAAAATTTAAGTTTGACGTCATTTATTTCATGATGGAATTGCTACGAGCACGGCGAAACTTATTTCATGAAATTCGGAGCTCTGTACGTTTATTTATGATTTTTTGAAGGTATTTAAGTTTCTTTTTAAAAATTTAATTCTACGATGAATTTCAGAATTCGTCCCAAATAATGAACGAATTTCGAAATTCGTAAGAATAGGGACAAATTTTGAAATTCGTCGCAAAATTAAATTTTCAAAAAATCAAAACAAATATCGTTTAATTGTCGTAGATGGACCTAGAGAACTCGGAATTTAATGAAACAAGTTTCTGTATGTTCGTATTGATCCCCTGATGAGCTAAACTGCCACAAATATGAATTTCTATTAATATTTTTTTTTTATAGTTCATTATTTATATCAGCATTGACTTAGTTAAAAGTTTCTAAGTCTGAAACTGTTATAAGCAATTTCATATTAATCCTTCATTGATCCATAGAATTTTTATTGAAATTTGTGTTTAAGATCATTTATATCACGAGGACGTCGATACGAACTTATAGAAACTTGTGTTATGTCATTCCGAATTTTGTAGCTCAATCTGCGATATTTCGAATGTATTTCGGATTTTCCAAGTTTGCGACGAAAATTTCTAAATTCGTCCCAGATCTGCGACGAATTTCCAAATTCGTTGCAAAATTTGCGACGAATTTCTAAATTCGTTGCAAATGTTGCGACGAATTTCTAAATTCGTCCCAGATCTGCGACGAATTTCCAAATTCGTCGCAAATAATTATTTTTAAATAAACCAAAAGAATATTAATAAATTTTATATATGGACCTAGAGAACTCGGAATTTAACGAAACGAGTTTCTACGTGCTCGTATCGATATCCTCGTGATATCCATGACCTCAAACTTAAATTTTACATAATATATTTTTATTTGTAATATTCTAAATATTATTTACTTAGAAAATATATTTTTGTGGGTTTAAATTTTTTTTTTTCTATAAATTTATTAGGTAAAATTTAAGTTTGACGTCATTTATTTCATGATGGAATCACTACGAGCACGTAGAATCACTACGAG
The DNA here is from genome assembly GCA_024364735.1 of Boesenbergia rotunda. Classification (NCBI taxonomy): domain Eukaryota; kingdom Viridiplantae; phylum Streptophyta; class Magnoliopsida; order Zingiberales; family Zingiberaceae; genus Boesenbergia; species Boesenbergia rotunda. The sequence continues at coordinate 218,941 of JAGFNQ010003557.1, forward strand.
CACGTAGAAACTTATTTCATGAAATTTGGAGCTTCGTACGTTTATTTATGATTTTTTGAAGGTATTTAGGTTTCTTTTTAAAAATTTAATTCTGCGACGAATTTCAGAATTCGTCCCAAATTCTGCAATGAATTTCCAAATTCGTCGTAGATTATGGATGAATTTTGAAATTCGTCGCAGAATTAAATTTTTTAAAAATCAGAACAAATACTGTGCAAATTTTGCGACGAATTATATTTTTACAATAAATTAAATATTTGTTGTAAGTTTGCGACAAATTTTAAATTCGCCGTAAATTTTGCGACGAAAAAAATATTGTTGCAAATTTTGCGACGAATATTCATTTTCATTGCAATATTTGCAACAAATTTTTTTTCGTTGCAAAATTGTTGCAAGATTTGCGACAAATATCAAATTCGTCGCAAATTTTGCAACGAAAAAAAAATTGTTGCAAATTTTGCGTCGAATAATTATTTTTGTCGCAAAAGCGCAACAAATTTGGCAACGAAAAATTTTTGTCGCTAATCAGCGATAATAGAGTTTTCGTCGCAAAATTTGTTGCAAATTTGCAACGAATATCTTTTTTGTCGCAAAATTTATCGCTAATCTGCGACGAAAATTTTTCGTCGCAAAAATTTGTCGCAAAATAGCCCTTTTTTCGTTGCAAAAATTTGTCACAGAATCCCAAGTGTCCACGGAGTCTAAGAGAAAATTACCGACGTTGAGAGAATCACTGGTCCGAGACTAGTGGATAATATACTAGTCTGAGGCCCATAGAGATAATAACTCGACCGAATGGGGGAGGTTGAGCCAACTGGATAATATGTTGGTTCAAGACTAGTGGAGAATATCCTAGTCCGAGATCAGTGGAGATAACTCAACCCCGAACGGGAGACGTTGAACCCCAAACGAGACACCTCAACGGACGAGCCACTAGTGAGCTATACTGGATGTTGACGAAGTCGCCATGACCCAGAGGAAGAAATGGGGGTTGATCAGCTGTGTTCTAAGTTGAATGAATTGCTGGACCTCGAAGAAAAGCCCATAATAGGTCGAAGATATTGAAATGTCTTCCGTTAATGGCGCCTATAAGGCTGCTCGAAGATATACAAATGACAGACATAGTATTAAGGGGGAAGACTAGGTTACCTGGCCTTCAACCCTCCGACTTTCAAGTTAGATTCCGGCAAAGTATATCAAGCAGATAGACAATACTATAATTGAGTATATAAATACCAGACCCTTCAATCATGATCTCTGCTGGATCGATCCCCGCAAGCGTGATGGAGCCAGGTCGGATATGGAGGAGACGACGACAACGATGTCTCCGATAGTGGTGGAATTTGCGACGACGGTGGCTAACCGAGGCAACGGGGAAGAGAGAGGAGGGAGAACCTTCGTGTCAGTGCCCCTCGTAAGATAAAAAGAAAAATATTATCTCTTGCATTATTCCTTCTTCCTCCTTATTAGGATGAACATCTATGGAGTATTAAAAAGGATATTAATACTCATTAAAACATACATTAAAGAGTATTAATACCTCCTTGACCTTAATCTTCCTTTTAACCGTGTCAAACACTTGTTTTTCCAACTTAACACGACACCTAATAAAGAAATTAAGCCATGCATGTTGGAATCCAACCAAAGATGGTAACATAATCAAACAATTATGGAAGGCAACCCCCACAATCTCTACCGCCGAAACTTTTCCCCCTATAAATCTCCTCCTCAATTGCAACACTACTTCTCATTCATCATCGATCGCCACAACCTCAACTCCTCTTCTCTTTAGTGAACTTTTGCTCCATGGCTTCCTGTTTTGCTCTCTTCGCCATGGCAATTCTGATGGCTCATCTCGGCGCATGCCCGGCGGCTCGGCATCTCCTCGACACAACGGCGCTGCCACCGATGCCGGCAATGCCAGGGGTCCCTCCACTATCAGCTCCTCCAATGCGGATGGTTCCCCAATCGCCGTCAGCGCCTCCAATGCCGACGGTACCTCGAGTGCCGACACCTTTGGCGCCGGCCATTCCACCGACAACCTTACCTCCAATGCCGGCAATCTCTCCCAACCCCTTTCTCACCCCACCGCCCAGGGCCGCAACTCCATGACGTCGATCGTACCCAGTGATCTCCTTCCATTATTATTATTATTATATATTATTTGCGATCGAGTGTGTAATTTGAGTGTGTATTGTAATCGTTAACATGTTTCATCATCATGCGTTTGTTTGGATCATCACGTGTTTGTTTGGATCATCATCAGCTTGTATTGCCATATTATATGAATAAATTATAACTTCCATATTTATTTACTTCGTGTACATGTCATTAAAACTTAGATTATTGAGTATATATGTTTCGAACCAGTTTCAGGTTAGCTTCATCCATGCATGTCGTAGGTGTTGGAGCCTGGCCCTTCTCGATCGGTTAACCGTTACGGCCACCACCGATCGAGCAACGTGATCCTTCAATAGCAATTGCTCCATTCACAAGAAAGAGAAAGTTATCCCTGTGCAAGGGGCTCAAGCATTAGGTCCACCCAACCCATTTAGCCATCTTTGTATGCTTGACCAATTCGACCAATATTATGTGACTTGTTTAGTCCAATCAACCCAATTGATGGCTATCATCGACCCGTGTAGTTGGCTTGCTCCTTTGGTCACTTTTCTAATCCTCTATTTTTGGTAGCTTTTTGATGTCAAACCGTCCAAGATCCATTCCAGCTGCTTTTAGTAAGGAAAGATGAACATTTCCAACTACCAGTAAAATCCATCATGTACCCACTGTTGTCCTCCAACTTAATTAATTGGGATACACTGTTAAGCTAATTTGATCAACCTGTGCATCAAAATATGTTACTTTTAAATGAAAACTCGTCCACCCGTCTGGATCTGGAATCAGGAAATCATTGAAGCTAAACCAAACTGATCTCCCCAACTCATCTTATAATTAGCTTCATTCATGATGTAGGTGACATGAGCCATTCCTGGCTTCACCCATATTGTACATCACCAATTAACAAGATCATTCAGTAGTAATTGTTAACCCACTTTAATTTGTTTATGAATTCGATCTCGAACCTCCTGGTCTTGCCTAGTCATCTTACTTTACTAGTCGATCCTTTTCGACTCGTCGAGTACGACCCACTTGCTCATGCTCATGTTAGTGCAATGAAAATTAGAGTCTATACAAGTTAAAAATGGAAATAATATTTGATAAAGAAGTAAATTACATTTTCTTCGATCCCCATCAAACATTTACTTGTTCTTACCAAACCGTGACACATCATCAGATTACTCATTTTGGAAGCCAACCAACTTCATCTACCAGCAGCGATCTATAGGCTGAGGCATCAGTCGACTAGCCCTGGGGGCAATCGACTGATATTGGGGCTAAGCTGTTTGTTTAACAGCTCTCTCCACTATTTAAATGGGAGCTTGAAACTTTAGAGAGGTTAACTCTTCATTGTAAGATCTTTACTCTAGTGTTCAAGTGCTCAAGCTCCAAGTGCTCATTTTCCTCCCGAAACCCTAGCTTCAACTTGTAAGGAGGAAAAAGGATTGTGAGAGGTTGTTCTCTACCGAGAAAGAGAAAGACTTAACCGGTGATTGCCGGGGCCTGATCTACCGAAGGATTAAGGGTTCGTTCACCTCAAGGACACGCCGTAGAGTAAGAGCAAGCAATCTCCGAACCATGTAACCGGTAATGTGTTAGCATTGGTTTAATGTTGACCGATCATGGTAGAGCACATCATCACAGATTTCATGTTGGCCGATCCACTCACCAAAGGCTTGGTGCCTAAGATATTTCATGCCCATGTTGTGGATATGGGAGTCCTTATGGGAGAGAAGAACTCATCTAGTGGGAGTCTGTATTTATTTATTGTTTTATGTTAATAAAGATAAACCTTTTATTTTGATTATTATATATACTTAAGGTTCAAAATATTAATCGAAATTCATATGTTTATTTGACACTCTGAATACAATATCATGATTTACTGCTGCTATTTGACATTTGGTGTATGTAAATATGATACAGATTCCTTTTGAAATCATAAAATTTGGATCATGTTTTGCTATTGCAGTTTAGCATAAGGTATTTGCAAATATAATCAGGCTCTTTTGAGTCACTTTGGACCAGTTGGAAATTGACATGTACTGATCACATTTTATGTAATTTTTACTCTACACATCCGCATCTTGATCTATGTCGTTAATGACATTATTATAGTGATTACTATTGAGGCTTCTTACAATCATACACAGTAGCTATGATTTTTTTAGTCTTATACCAATGAAGTTAATTGACCAGATTATTTATAGGGGTATCTTGCACCCATAAAATTTGATATCAACTAAAATTTTATTTATATTTAATATACAACTCACATATAGCCCAAGTGGGAGATTATTGGATATTATTATCCCTATTAGGTGGGCTTATTTTTAAATTGCATATGTAAATACAATCTAAGCCCTTAAAGTGATCTAACTTATATTTATTGAATTTCGAATTATTGAATGCGAGTTCAATATATAAAACCCTTTACCCCAATCTGTTATTATCTATGGGCTGATAACAGATTGGATTTCTATATAAAGGGGAGATCCCTAAGGGTTTAGTGTATCATCTTGACCTAGTTTCTTGTTCCCCATTGACAAAAAGTTTTACGACGCCGTCAACTCTAAGCCCCTTGGAAGATCCTCCTTCTTCATTCCGCTATATCTTCTTCCACAAGGATCAAGTAGATAACGTTACAACAAGGACGATGACTCTTCAATCAGGATCCTTGTCTTTCGGTTTATATTTTTATTTTTGTTATGTCATGATTCGAAGAAACAATAGATCCATGCTTATGTCTTGTGTTTTCTTTTTCGAGTTCTTATTTTTGTTTCTAAAATTCATGCGGTTAGGAGAAATTTCAAATTCTATCATATATAAATATTGAATACTGAATGTAAATGCACACCAGGCCCGCAATAGCGGGCCAAAGGCCATGAAGCAACAATACAGCTCAACGGCCAGAATTTGATAGCGGATCAGAGGCTGGAATATAATAACAACTCGAAGGTCGGAACACAACAACGGTGGTAAATTTGTGTCGGAGATAGAAGATCTGTACCAGATCGGTGTTGATGTAGCTGATCTATGTTGGATTATCACCGGCATGATGGATTTGGGTCAGACGTGCCCAGGTCTCTATTGAAGGAGGCCGACAGTGGCGGATCTAGGCCAGATGTAGCTGGATATCTGTCTGAGGTGGTCAGCAGCGGCGATCGAAGGCCGGATCCGCACTGGAGGAGGATCGTAGCCCAGATCCGCATTGGAGGAGTATCACAGGGGTGACCGGAGGCCGCGCTGGAGGAGGATCGCAGGCCAGATCCGCATTGGAGGAGTATCGTATGGGCGATCGGAGGCCGCTTTGGAGGAGGATCCTAGGAGCGATCGGAGGTCGGATCTACGCCAGAGGAGGATTGATCGCAGGGTCGATCAAAGGCCGGATCCACGCCAAAGGTGGCAGGATCTGGCCAGATCTCAGTCGGATAGCTGCCGACGTGATGAATCCGGGCAAGCGATGACTGTGCCCCTGCCGAGCAGGCGACAACAGCGAGCTAAGTAGGCGGCTTTATTGATGATATTGTTCGATCCTTGACTCCTTAGTGGCCTCAGAATCGGAGAGAAAATAATATCTAGCCCTCGACTCCCAAGTATCCACGGAGTTTGGGAGAAAATTACCGACATTGAGAGAATCACTGGTCCGAGACTAGTGGATAATATACTAGTCCGAGGCCCATAGAGATAATAACTCGACCCCAAATGGGGGAGGTTGAGCCATGAACTGGATAATATGTTAGTTCGAGATCATTGGAGAATTAATATCCTCGTCCGAGACCAGTGGAGATAACTCAACCCCGAAGGAGAGAGGTTGAGCCCCGAACGGGACACCTCAAGGGAAGAGCCACTAGTGAGCTATACTGGATGTTGATGAAGTCGCCATGACCCAGAGGAAGAAGAGGGGGTTGAGCTGTGTTCTAAGTTGAATGAATTGCTGAACCTCGAAGAAAAGCCCATAATAGGTCGTAGATATTGAAATGTTTTCCGTTAATGGCGCCCATAAGGCTGCTCGAAGATATAGAAATGATAGACAGAGTATTAAGGGGGAAGACTAGGTTACCTGACCTTCAACCGTCCGACTTTCAAGTTAGGTTCTGGCAAAGTATATCAAGCATATAGACAATACTATAATTGAGTATATAAATACCAGACCCTTCAATCAGGATCTTTGCTGGATCCTCACAGGCGTGATGGAGCCAGGCCGGATCTGGAGGAGACGACGACAACGACGTCTCCGATAGCGGTGGAATTTGCGACGACGGTGGCTAACCGAGGCAACGGGGAAGAGAGAGGAGGGAGAACCTTCGTGTCAGTGCCCCTCGTAAGATAAAAAGAAAAATATTATCTCTTGCATTATTCCTTCTTCCTCCTTATTAGGATGAACATCTATGGAGTATTAAAAAGGATATTAATACTCATTAAAACATACATTAGAGAGTATTAATACCTCCTTGACCTTAATCTTCCTTTTAACCGTGTCAAACACTTATTTTTCCAACCTAACACGACACCTAATAAGGAAAGCCATGCATGTTGGAATCCAACCAAAGATGGTAACATAATCAAACAATTATGGAAGGCAACCCCCACAATCTCTACCGCCGAAACTTTTCCCCCTATAAATCTCCTCCTCAATTGCAACACTACTTCTCATTCATCATCGATCGCCACAACCTCAACTCCTCTTCTCTTTAGTGAACTTTTGCTCCATGGCTTCCTGTTTTGCTCTCTTCGCCATGGCAATTCTGATGGCTCATCTCGGCGCATGCCCGGCGGCTCGGCATCTCCTCGACACAACGGCGCTGCTACCGTTGCCGGCAATGCCAGGGGTCCCTCCACTATCAGCTCCTCCAATGCCGATGGTTCCCCAATTGCCGTCAGCGCCTCCAATGCCGACTGTACCTCGAGTGCCGACACCTTTGGCGCCGGCCATTCCACCGACAACCTTACCTCCAATGCCGGCAATCTCTCCCAACCCCTTTCTGGCCCCACCGCCCAGGGCCGCAACTCCATGACGTCGATCGTACCCAGTGATCTCCTTCCATTATTATTATTATTATATAATATTTGCGAGTGTGCAATTTGAGAGTGTATTGTAATCTTTAAGATGTTTCATCATCATGCGTTTGTTTGGATTATCAGGTGTTAACTTGTTTGGATCATCACCCAGCTAGCTTGTATTGTCATATTATATGAATAAATTATCTCTCATATTTATTTACTTGGTGTACATGTCATTAAAACTTAGATTATTGAGTATATATGTTTCTACTTTAGAAAAGTATTGATTTTGAAATCGAGTTTATTAATGATGGCGTACGTACTTGTGTAATTTATAGTACATATTCTATTTATCTTGCACTTATTTTTGGTTCTCAAATTAAATGATATTGATATGGAATAGAATTCCTAGCTATAGAATAAAAATGGAAAAAGAGTCCATGCTCTTGTATTGGATTCAAGAAGTAGCTAACTCAAGGATACAAATATTTGTCCATTATTTTTCATCATAGCTCCATGTTGTGTATATATCAATCACATTATGTCCATTGATAAGTAGATAATGAGACGTGCATACAGAGAAACTTGAGAACAACCTTCATCAACTCAGCTGATGCAAATAGTTTCGTTGATTGTCCATGTCCGAACCAGTTTCAGGCTAGCTTCATCCATGCATGTCGTAGGTGTTGGAGCCTGGCCCTTCTCGATCGGTGATCCTGTCGACAAGTGAAGACCGGTTCTCACTCAGATGACTCAGTCTGCCCAAGACGACCCGGTCTGCTGTAACTCGGAGGTCGGGGTCGGGCTCAAATAGGGAGAGCACTCAAGTCACTTGGCTCGGACCGAAATGGGGCTTACAAAGGGAAGTTGAGGTTGCAAAGTGGCATCGATCCCCTCCTTGGAGCCCCAAGGGGGGGTTTATATAGGGGGAAGAAAGGGTCTTCCCGCGTGCGAACTGTCACGTCTCATTAAGGATCAGTCAGGGATTAAGCTAAACAATTGGCCATCTTAACGGCGGGGTGAGGCTGACACAGCCGCCTGACAACCCTGCAAATCTGTCCTTTTCAACCCTAATCAATCTTCGGCGGCTATGTCAGGTAATGATTGTATCAGCGGTCTTTTCCTCTTAATGAAGAGTTTTGACATATCCTTGCGATGAATGTGACTCGAGTGCTCGGCCTCGGGTGCTCAGCCTCGAGTGCTCGGCCTCGAGTGCTCGGCATCGAGCGCTCAGCCTCGAGTGCTCGGCCTTGAGTGCTCGGCATCAATTGCTCGGCCTCGAGAGCTCAGCCTCAAGAGCTCAGCCTCAATTGCTCGGTCTCGAGAGCTCGGCCTCAATTGCTCAGCCTCGAGAGCTCGGCCTCGAGAGCTCGGCCCTGAGTGCTCAATTTGACCCCGAGCTCCCATCCTCGGGTAGCCGACCCTGGGCTTCGGACCTCGGGTATCCGACTTCAAGCTTCGGACCTCGGGTGGACGACCCTGGGTGAGTTTGACTTCGACCTGAGACTCCGCCTGCCCCAGCCTCTGCTCTCCTTGAACCGGGTCGAACCGGGCAAACTCCGACTGGGCTCCTAATCCTGATAAAAAACCGCTCCCCCGGATCACAAGCCTCCCCTTCAAGTTTAGTCGAAGGAGGCGTCAAGTCCGACTGACTAGGCTCCCGGCCCGGTTGGCCTGACTTCCTTTTCGCCTCCCTGTGCGTCTCTCGCCTTCCGAGTTAGTCTTCTGAGCGCCCGACCCCCCATCAAGTCATTCATCAATGCCTGACCACGTGTCAACTTCTGAATGGGTGCTTCTGGTATCGAGGCGTCATTGGCGTGGCTTCGCGTGGCGTCCGCGGGAAGCTTCGAGACGTGGGGAATTGCATGGATCGGGCGGTGGAGATCGAAGCCCGCCACTTTCTTCCTCTCCATCCGACGGTCGTCTTTGCTTTGCCTGCAGTATAAATAGACTTGACCCCACCACTTCAGCCTTTTTCACTCCGACTTTCGCTTCTCCTTTTGCTTCTATCCGACCTCCGCCGCCCGACTTCCTCGAGTCTCAGCGAACAGCGCTTTCGGCGATCAGTGTTTTATAGCGAGCCCTGACATTAGGTACTCTTCTCCCTGCCTAAATTTCTTTTGTTAATTCCCGAGTCCGACCATATGGCCAGCTCTTCTTCTGCACCCGAGCCGTGGTATACCACCACCCGTTCGACCTTGAGTTTGGGTTCTCTGGAGACGCTTCGTATAGAGTATCAGATTCCGGAGAATCACCTTTTTGTCCTTCCTTCTCGTGACGACCGGCCGAACCGAGCCCCTATGAATTACTTTACTATCTTTAAGGATCACCTTCTAGCCGGCCTGCGATTTCCCCTGCACCCTTTTATTGTGGAGACCTGCCGATACTTCCAAGTGCCTCTTTCCTAGCTAGTCCCTAACTCGATCCGTATCTTGTGTGGTACCGTGATCATCTTCGAATCTTTTCGGCTACCCCTGACTCCTCGAGTCTTCCATCTTTTCTTCTACCTCAAAATGCAGGAGCCGGGCTGTTTCTTTTTCCAGGCCCGGGTTAACACAGCTTTTCTAGATAAGGTTTCCTCCTCGAACAAGGGGTGGAAGTCTCACTTTTTTTACATAAGCACCACCCCGACCGCGTCTTGGCCGATTGACTGGCTGGAAGAGCTACCAGTTCATCCTGCAGCTCCCAAGAAATACCGTGCCGATCCTAGCTTTCAACTGGCCTTCTCCAAGATCGGGGGACTCCGTTTCCACGTTGGTAAACTACTAAGTGAGGCCGTGCTCTACGTCTGCCGGCCGAGTCAAATCCCGGTAGAGCTGCCTGGCACATATGGTAAACTCCCCTTTTCACTTAGGGGTCTTTTAATGCTAACTAAAACTCTTTCTGGTTTGCAGCTCAGGCTCTGATGGATTCCCTTCTTGATGAGGAGCTGGCCCTGGAAGAAGAGGCCTTGAACGCCCGGGCGGCCGAGCTACTAGCGAGTCGGAGTGTGCCGCCCGTGAGCGCGGCACTAGCTCCCAAACAACTAGGCGGGGCGGCGAGTGACTCAGAGCTAGAGATATTAGCCCAGAGCATTGAGGCAGACCTCCCCGAGGTCCGCCCGGAGGCCGAGGTGCCAACTATCACCGCAGGTCAGTCCTCTTCTCGGGCGTCCAAGAAGAAAAAGCGTCCTCGGGAGGTCGCTCCTTCCAGTACTCCCGCCGCTCAAACCCAACCTGGGAGGGTGCCCGATCCGCCAGCTCCCCTACCCAGTCGAGTCAGAATACGATTATCCACTTCCCGCTCGGCTTCTCCTCACCCGAGCACTTCGACTCCGTCTGCCAGTGTCGCTCAACCCGGGGTCGTCCCCCCGAGTCCGGGCTTACCTCGGCCAAGGGATCCAGCTTCCAGCTCGGCCCCTACTCGTCCGACAGCTGTTGTCGACCCCGTCAGTGAAGAAGCCGCCACCGCCCTCCTATCAATGCACAACATTCCCCGAGTCCCAGTTGAAGTGCAGCTTCCCTCTGAAACCTCCTTACTCCGGATGGTAGAGCCCCAACCACTTAACTTGCACGGCCACCTATCTGCGGCCTGGGACAGAGGCCTGGAACTGACCGAAGGACGCAGCTCCTTCAGTCTAGCCGACAACTTCGCGATGGACATAACCAAGGTACGTCCTTCTCTTTCCCTTATCCTCCTTATTTTTCTTATGCGTCACCTGCTCCTATGCAGCTGTGGGTCACTAGCCAAGCAGTCACTAAGGCATTGGCCAAGAACGCTAGGGAACGTCGGGCAGCGGAGTATAAGATAAAAGATTTAGAGCATCAACTAACTCAGCGCACCCTTCCGCCCGACGTCGAGGGCCATACCCGACTCCGAGACGAGATGACTTCCTTGCGCATGCAGTTGGCAAAGGGTGACATCCGATTGGAACGTTCGCACGAGGTGTTGGCCGCTTCAGCCCGTGAGATAGATCAGCTCGCCACTCAACTTGAAGTCGCCGAGGCCTCGAAGAGAACTGCCCTTGCTCTCGAAGTTAGGACCCGTTCTGACTTAGATAAGAAAACTAGCGAGGCCCTGAGTCTACAGCGGCAGCTACAGGAGGCACGCACGGCTCATGAGCAGACTCGACTAGCTTTGCAGAGCAAAGAGACGGAGCTAGCCGCCTTGAAGGGGAAGGAGGCCGAACTCCAAGCTCAGCGAGAGGCTTTTCAGGCTTTGGAGCTTCAACTGGTGAGCACCGAAAAAGGACTGGCAGCTAAGGACGCCCAACTTAAAGACCAAGAGGCCAGGACTGCCCGACTGGAGAACGAACTGGCCGACTATAAGTCTGGGGAGTCGGCTCGGATCGAGCAATCCCGTTTGGCCTATATCCAATCACAGCCCTTCCTTCAGCAAGTGACTAAGCGAACCGCGGGTATGATCATGTACGGGGTGAAGGGCGCAATACAGCAGCTCACGGAAGCCGACCACCTCCCTGCCGACCTGCCCCCCAACGTGGTGAAGCCCACTCTGATCAAGGCCTCAATCCCCCCAGATGCCTTTCCTAAATTTACTTAGTTTGTCACTCCAACTCCTTTTCCCGAGCTAAATCTCGACCTGCCCGTGCTCAGCCTCGCAACTTTTGAAATTTTGTAATGGTACTTGACTTCCTGACTCGACCTCCAAGGCCCAATCGACGGGCCTTAGCTCATTTTTGTGGATTCTTCTTTTTCGTTATTTCGTTTAGCTGTTTGTCACGCATGAGATTTTTGCTAAGTGTTGCTTGTTTGATACACTCGCCCCGTTCGCCGGAGGCCAGTGCTATGAGTCATTCATCCGAATTTCGCGAAGTATGGGTTGCTCGGGACACTTAAATCATTATCGTAAGGTAGACTCCTTCAGGTCGGGCAGGGAGTTTTCACTAAGCGTCGAAAGCTAGAGACATCTGCGCAATCAGACGTTCGACTGAGCTGACTTCCGAGCTTAGGGGTACCATGGGGTCAGGTCGGCGTCCTGACCTAGGGGTGCTGTTAGGTCGGGTTGGCGTCCCGACCCGGCCATGTTGCTTAATTAGGTCGGTACCCCATCTATGACGCGCGAAATTCCCGCTAAGTGTTACTTATTCAACTCGTTTAGCTCATTCTGCGAAGGCCGGCGTTTACGCCCCGTGACAAACTCCCGCTTAGTGTTGATTACTCGGGATGTTCATCCTGATCCTCTTAGTTTGATTTTTTAGGCCGACTCGAAAATTTTGCTAAGTGTCAGACGCTCAGGCGACTCGTGCTATTAGTCTTTCAACCTGGCCTTTCTTCAGCCTTGGGAATGTAGCTAGGTCAGGTCGATACCTTGGCTCAGCAATGAGGGTATTGTACGACCTGACTCGGCGATTTTGCTCGGTCGGGTGGATACCCTGACTCGGCGAGAGATATTGTAGAAATATAATGACTCATGTTTATCTCGAGCAAGAGCCTGGACACCGCTCGACTCACCCCGACCGAGCGTAGACCGCCACGCCCGACCGGGCCCGACCGAACGTGGAATGCCACGCCCGATCGGCGTCGAGTTTGGTGGGTGCGTGGGAACATGCCCACTTATAACTTGCCTTAGCAAGAGTCTAGACACCGTCTGACTTACCCTGACCGGGCGTGGACTGCCACGCCCGATCGGGCCCGACCGAACGTGGAACGCCACGCCCGATCGGCGCCGAGTCCAGTGGGTGTGTGGGAACATGCCCACTTATAACTTGCCTTAGCAAGAGTCTGGACACCGTCCGACTCACCCTGACCGAGCGTGGACTGCCACGCCCGACCGGGCCCGACCGGGCCCGACCGAACGTGGAACGCCACGCCCGATCGGCGCCGAGTCCGGTGGGTGCGTGGGAACATGCCCACTTATAACTTGCCTTAGCAAGAGTCTGGACACCGTCTGACTTACCCTGACCGAGCGTGGACCGCCACGCCCGACCGGGCCTGACCGAATGTGGAACGCCACGCCCGATCAGCGCCGAGTCCGATGGGTGCGTGGGAACATGCCCACTTATAACTTGTCTTAGCAAGAGTCTGGACACCGTCCGACTTACCCTGGCCGAGCGTGGACCGCCACGCCCGACCGGGCTCGACCGAACGTGGAACGCCACGCCCGATCGGCGCCGAGTCCGGTGGGTGCGTGGGAACATGCCCACTTATAACTTGCCTTAGCAAGAGTCTGGACACCGTCCGACTTACCCTGACCGAGCGTGGACCGCCACACCCGACCGGGCTTGACCGAACGTGGAACGCCACGCCCGATCAGCGCCGAGTCCGGTGGGTGCGTGGGAACATGCCCACTTATAACTTGCCTTAGCAAGAGTCTGGACACCGTCCGACTTACCCTGACCGAGCGTGGACCGCCACGCCCGACCGAACGTGGAACGCCACGCCCGATCGGCGCCGAGTCCGGTGGGTGCGTGGGAACATGCCCACTTATAACTTGCAGGATTCGTTCTTCTCTATATGCTACGAGTTTGTCTACCCCATTATTTGAGTACAAGTACAGGCATCCCTTCACTCAGCTTTCCTCACGATACAACCTCAAATGTATTGCGCTCCAGGGTCTCCCGAGCTGCTTTCCTTGAGAATCTTGCAGGTAGTAAGCTCCTGACCCCAGTGCCTCGGTCACTAGAAAAGGGCCACTCCATTGAGGCTCCAGCTTGCCTACTTCTTCGACTGGCTTGACTCTTTTCCATACCTTGTCCCCTACTTGAAAACTTCGGGGTATGACCTGCTGGTTGTATCGGTTCCGCATCCTTTGTTGGTAAGCAGCCATGCGGACTGCAGCCTTAGCTCGGACCTCCTCGATCAGATCTAGCTCAGCTCGTCTTTTCTCCGCATTGTCTTCTCCATACAGATGTCTTCTGTCAGACTCACAGCTGACCTCCATGGGGACTACCGCTTCACTACCATAGACTAACTGGAAGGGAGTGCATCCTGACCCTTCTTTGGGTGTGGTTCGAAGGGCCCATAGGACTCCAGGCAGCTCATCCACCCAGGATCCACCGACCTGATCCATCTTAGCTCTAAGCCCTTTCAGAATCTCTCTATTGGCTACTTCGGCCTGACCATTACTTTGGGGATATGCCACGGAAGTGAAGGCCTGCTTGATCCCAAATTCCTTGCACCAATTTTTGATTATCCGACCCTGAAACTGTCGACCATTGTCTGATACCAGCTTGTGAGGTATGTCATACCGGCAAAGAATATTCTGCCAAAGGAATTTCTTCACCGCTTGTTCGGTGATCCGGGCCAGGGCTTCCGCTTCGATCCACTTGGAGAAGTAGTCCACCGCTACCAACAGAAATTTCTTCTGACCTGCCGCCCTGGGGAAGGGTCCTACTATATCCATGCCCCACTGATCAAAGGGACATGATACAGTGGACGTTCACAATATCTCAACTGGTCGGTGCGATAGATTCTGATACTTCTGACAAGAAAGGCAAGAAAGAGCCATCTTCTCTGCATCCTTTTGAAGGGTCGGCCAGAAGTAACCGGCTAGCAGGACCTTCCGAGCCATGGACTGACCTCCTGAATGATTTCCGCAGCACCCCAAATGTACTTCTCTGAGCACATATTCCGCATCTTCCTTTCCGAGGCATCTACATAGTGGTCGGGAAAAAGCCCGCTTGTATAATGCATCCCCTATCAGAGTGAACCGGGCCGCTCTGATCTTTAGTATCCGAGCTTGCTCGGGGCTGTCCGGAAGAGTTCCTTCTTTCAGATAGGCGATGAATGGAGCTCTCCAGTCCCCCCTATCTCCATTTCTGCTTCCCGCTCAACCTGAGCCACCAGCATAACCTGAGGTGAAGGCTTGGGGAAGACCCATGGACGGACAGAGCTAGCCAGCCTAGCTAACTCATCCGCCTTGGCATTGTCCCCTCGGGGGATCTGTATAATCTGAACTTCTTGAAATTCTGCTTGTAACTGTTGATATGCCTCTACATAAGCCTGTAGCCTCTAGTCATTCACTTCGAACCGCCCAGCCACCTGTCGAGTCACTAACTGAGAATCAGAATGTAGGATGACCCGAGTGGCCCCGACCTGTCTGGCCGCTTGAATGCCTGCCAAGAGGGCCTCGTATTCCGCCTGATTATTGGTAGCATGATACTCTAGGCGCACGGCCAGATGAATGGGGTCTCCCTTAGGAGACATCAATAAGATTCCCACATCACTCCCTGCCCGAGTGGCTGGCCCATCCACATATATTTTCCAGACCTCCTCCTCTTCTTCTGTATGAAGTTCACTTAGGAAATCTGCCAAGGCCTGAGTTTTGATCGCAGTTCGAGGTTGGTACTGGATGTCATACTCGCTCAACTCGGTTGTCCATTTGACCATTCGACCTGATATCTCAGGGTTAACTAACACCTTCCCGAGTGTGCTGTTGGTCAGCACTCTGATGGGATAAGCTAAGAAGTACGGTCGCAATCGCCTAGCCATCAACACAAGCACATAAGCTAACTTCTCGAGTGTAGTGTACCTGCACTCGGTTTCTTTAAGTAGATGCCCAAAGAAATAGACCGGTTGCTGCTCAGTCTCTTTCTGGGTTACAAGCACAGCACTCACAGCTCCTTCAGTAGCAGATAAATAAACATACAATGGTTCTCCTTCCTCTGGTTTGGCTAGCACTGGCAGACTGACCAAATAGGCCTTCAATTCTTCGAAAGCTCGGTCGCACTCGGCATCCCACTAGAACTTGGAGGCCTTGCGCAAGATCTTGAAGAACGGCGGACTTCTGTCAGCCGACCAGGAGATAAATCGAGATAAGGCCGTGATCCTCCCGGTCAAGCGCTGAACTTCCCTTAGGTTCCTAGGCGGGGGCATGTCTAGCAGAGCTTTCACTTTACCCGGATTGACTTCTATTCCCCGCTCGGTCAAGATGTAGCCCAGGAATTTCCCACTTTTGGCTCCGAACAGGCATTTTGCAGGATTGAGCTTTGTAACGCCCGCTTTTTTTTTCCATAAGCGGCGTTACGCTAAACTTACATGTGCATAGAAAACCTCTTAATGCAGCGGAATCATAAATTCTTTTTCACATGCTTTTAACCATGCAATTAGTGCTTAAATCATATACACATATCTAGCATCATGATATCAACCTTTCGTAACACATTCATAAGCTTCCATGAGCATTTCAGGTAACCTATTACCCGTATGCATAGCATCATGATTATTTACTTTTCATAATTCATTCATAAGCCTTTCAGGTAGCAAGTAGTTTATCCATAACTTCATAGGTAGTAGGTTGTTTCATAGGCATAGCTATCATAAGTAAAGCATAACCAACATAAGTATGGTAAGATAACAACACATGCAATCAGTGAAATGAGAGGGACTCTTGGCCATGTCACTACCACACACACATGATCTTGCCTCTCCTGCTGCTTCCTTTGAAATCTCTTGCTTAATCTGCGGTATAAGAAAATAAAACTATAAGCACGGAGGCTTAGTAAGACCCTTTTCCTACTCACAAAATCCATACATCGTATAAACATGAACATGGTAACTTAGCATAAACATAAATAAATCATGGCATCATAAATTAGCATGACTATAAATAAAATCATGGCATCCTAACTTAGCATAAACATAAATAAATCATGGCATCATAAATTAGCATGAATATAAATAAAATCATGACATCCTAACTTAGCATAAACATAAATAAATCATGCATCATAAATTAGCATAAACATAAATAAATCATGGCATCATAAATTAGCATGACTATAAATAAAATCATGGCATCCTAACTTAGCATAAACATAAATAAATCATGGCATCATAAATTAGCATAAACATAAATAAATCATTTGCATAAACATACCTTGCATAAACTTACTTTGCATAATATTCTTATCATAAATATAATGCATAACATGGATGGATGCATGTGGCAAATGTATATATATATATAAGGATGCTTAATCTTTAAAATCATGCTTTTAAATACTTTAACATAATCATAACATTCATTGGGCTCTGGCTTGTACCACATTCATACATCATATGCGCGCATCCCTAAGTAAATGCGAGGTAGCTAATCTCGACCTACTAGGGTAAGGACAGCTTCATCGGTAGTCCCGAACCGTAAGGACAGCTTCATCGGTAGTCCCGAACCGTGGACAGCTTCATCGGTAGTCCAGAACCGTGGACCTTACTTAGGTCCGGTACAAGCCCATTCATAAAATAAAATACTTTCACATGCTTCTTCATTCATAATCATTCATAGCATATTCATTCATTCATCATACTTAACATCATCGTTATGCCTTGAAGGCATGAACTTGAACTTCATTCTTCATTTTCATTCCATAACATCATTAAGCCCCGAAGGCATGAACTTTAACTTCATTCATCATTTTCATTCTTAAACATGGCATATGTACACATCATTCATAAAGCATGGCATACATACAAATTATTCATAAATCATGGCATACATACATATCATCCATAAACCATGACATACCTACATCTCATTCATAAAACATGGCATACCTACATATCATTTCTAAAACATGGCATACATACATATTATTCATAAAACATGACATACCTACATATCATTCATAAATCATGGCACATGTCTAAACGTTTATGACCTAACATATAATTCATGACATATAAACTAAGGGTTTGGTTACCATAGAAATTCTTCCATCATACTTAAACATCCATCTTAGTAACCTATAAACAAGCATCTTTGTAGGTTTAACCCAACCCTAGCCCTAGGTTATGTCCTTGGCCGAAAGCCCCAAGAAACCCTAGGTCCATGAAAACTTCACATAAATTCCCAAACAACATCTCATACATACCTACTAGGCCATAGTAAGCATTTGATTCTATACTTAAGGCCAACCCTAATCCTTTAACCCTAGTTCTTGCTCTTGGCCGAAACTTTAAGGGTCCCTAAAGTTCATGAAAAATTCTTATAAAACAAAATTCCTACCCATCATGCCACAGGAAACCAAAACTTATATGTTGAATGGTTAGATCAAGGCCCAACCATGGGTTAGGGTTCTTGGCCGAAATTCATTAGGCCTTATAATCATATAAAATTTCATGTAAATCACCACTAATAATACTTACATCATAATCAATCATAAGAACCATCATTTGAGAGTTTAGAAACTAAACCTAGCCATGAAACTTGCAAGTGACCGAAACCCTAACTTCTTCTTCATGGATTTTCATCTTAGATCTTAAATAACAACTTAGATCATATCTATATCAAGGAAAAGCCATTACACCACAGGTGAGGGGGGTCTTACCTTGGGGTTTCTTGATTTTTCACCTTGATTATAGAGAATCAAAAGAACTCCTTAGACCTTAAGTCACCTCTAGCCCTTGTAACCTTGGGAAGCCTTTAGATCTTGGAGATGAGACCCTCTTGTGAAGCTTTTCCAAGGAAAATCTTCCTTATGGTGTTCGGCTAGGATGAGGGAAGGAGGAGGAAGAAAATGCAAAGTGATGGAAGGAAAAAGGTAACTCCCAAACCCCCTTCTTTATAACCCATTAAGGAGGTAAATGAAGAGTCTCTCCATGACCCTTCATCTTCTTCTAAGCCTTAACCAATATCCACTTCATTCCCTCATAACATTCCCTTGCTAGGTGAGTTGGTTAGAGCATGCATGGTTGTACAAGAGGTCCAAGGTTCAATCCTTGGTCCATGCACCTTATTTTTATTTTATTTTTCCTTTTATTTTCTATTATTTTCCCCAAAATTCCGAAAATCCTCTAAAAATTCTCCCATAATTATGTTAATATTTCTCATTAAAACCCCTTTATATTTATATTAATTTTTACCTAAAATTCTCTAATAATTATGGTACTAAAAAGCCCATATAAGGCCCATTAGTACTTAGTTTTCTCAATTTAAATGAGAAAAATATGGATTTCTAGGCCACATTTTGTATTAATATTTCTAGGCCCCTCGGAAAATTATCTAGACATGCTCAATATTTTAAGAAAATATTAAGAGAATTTTCCGGGTCGTTACAAGCTTGAGACCATACCTTCGAAGGGTGCAGCAGGTTTCTCGTACATCTGTTATGAGATTGGCAGCTCGGGAGGACTGAATGAGAATGCCGTCTATGTATACTTCTACGTTTCTCCCGATCTGCTCCTTAAAAACTTTATTCATCAGCCTTTGATAAGTGGCCCCAGCATTTTTGAGTCCGAAGGGCATAACTATGTAGCAATAGGTGCCTTCGGACGTGACAAAACTGACCTTCTCTTGATCTTCCAAGGCCAAGGGCACTTGATGGTATCCCTGGTAGGCATCCAACATGCAGATGAGCTCGCTACCCGTAGTAGAGTCCACCATCTGGTCTATCCGAGGGAGGGGGTAACAATCCTTGGGACAAGCCTTGTTGAGATCCCTGAAGTCAATACAGACCCTCCACTTGTCGCCCGGCTTGGAGACCAATACCAAATTGGCCAACCAGGCCGGGAATTGGACTTCTCGTACGTGCCCAGCTTCCAGCAGTCTCTCCACCTCGGCTTGAATGATCATATTCTGTTCGGGGTTGAAATCTCTTTTCTTCTGCTTGACAGGTCGGGCATCAGGGTGCACGTGCAGCTTGTGCTCCATTACCTCTGGTCTGACCCCTTTAAGGTCTTGTTGGGACCAGGCAAACACATCTCGATTCTGAGTCAAATATTCTATCAGCTGTTGTCTGAGGTCGGGCGGTAGTCCGGGAGCTATCCTCACTTTAGTTTCTTCTTGGTCGGGCAAGAGCTGGACCTCTTCCTTTTCCTCTATCAAATCAGCCCAAGGAGAGGACTGAGAGGCTTGCACCATGTTGCAATTAGCCGGCGCTGCTCGGAAGGACTTACTAACCTCCACTCGGACGTCGTCCACATAGCACCAACGTGCCACTTTTTGATCTCCTTTGGCCTCTCCGACTTGGTCACCCACTGGGAATTTGACTTTCAAGTAGAAAGTGGACACCATGGCTCGGAACTCGTTCAACACCGGTCGGCCCAGGATGGCATTGTAGGCCGAGGGGGCGTCCATTATCAGGAAGGTAGACCACCGAGTTCTTCTTAAAGGTTCTTCACCGAGTGAGATGGCCAATTTGATCTAGCCCAAGGGCTGGACTTCATTCCCCGTGAATCCAAACAGAGGTGTGGCTACAGGTTGGAGCTCAGTAGTTTCAATCTGCAATTGTTCAAAAGCTTTTAAGTACAAGATGTTTACTGAACTCCCCATATCCATAATGGTCCTATGAATCTAGTAATTAGCTATGATCGCTGTGATGACCAGGGCATCATCATGAGGTACTTCTATTCCTTGTAAGTCTGAAGGGCCGAACTGATCTGCGGCCCCTGAGCTTAGGCAGAACTGCAACCCACTTGGTAGATGTCGAGTCGCCTAACCTGCGACTTCCAAGCTCTATTGGAATCTCCATAGGTGGGGCCTCCAGAGATCACGTGGATGGCCCCGTGTACCGCATTCTGTTGATTAGCTTGCTCTTCGCTGGCCTTCCCATGCTCAATGTCGGGGGTCTGGAACAACTGCCTAGCTGTAGAGGCGGTCGGTCGGGCCGGGGACTCGGATTGGCCAGGCGATGTTCTTCCCCGACCTCGACCACCTCCTTGGTGAGCTCCTCTTGGACTCCCTCGGCCGGCACGACCCCGACCTCTGCCGACCTGCCAGCAGTCTTGAAGGTCATGAGTATGGCTATTATGGAAGTAACAGTAGGGCTGCCACCTAGAAGGGATGCAGCCCTGGGCCACTTGCTGAACTATTCCCCTCTCGACCCCTAGTCGGTGCCCCATAGCTCTAGGACTTCTGAGAGGTCCCCCGGGAGGTGTGTTTCTCTGATGTTGCTGAGGATTCTCGGACGTAGGTCTGACCTCCGGCCGCCTGGCGACTTGTGCTTCTTCAACGTCTACGTATTTACTGGCTTTCCCCAAAAGGCTTTCAAAGTCCTTCGGAGGTTTTCGGATCAAGGATCTGAAGAATTCGCCCTCTTGTAAGCTTTGCGCGAAAGCACTGACTAACACCTCGGACGTAGCGGTGGGCACATCCAGAGTGACTTGATTGAATCTCTTGATGTAAGCTTTTAGGGACTCCTTGGAGCCCTGCTTCATGGTAAACAGGTTTAAGCTAGTCTTGTGATGTCTTTTGCTGCTGGCAAAATGCTGCAGGAACAACCTTTTGAAATCAGAGAAGTCCTTGATCGATCCTTCTGGGAGTCTGTCAAACCATCGCTGGGCAGGTCCCGCCAAGGTGGTCAGGAAGGCCCGACATTTAACACTATCGGGGTATTGATGTAGCATTGCTACGTTCTCAAATTTCTTTAAATGCTCTTCCGGGTTTGTCGCTCCTCCGTACTCAGGGATGGAGAAGAGTCGAAAACGTTTAGGAAGTGGCTCTTGTAAGATGTGGTGAACGAAGGGGAACCCAGTTAGTTCACCTGGGGCCTGGCTAAGGGGAGCCTTGCCTTTGTCGGCTCGAGCCCGACTGGAGGAAGCTTCGTGGGGATCAGACTGCCCTGCTCCCTCGGTTGATCCGAACAGAGCTGGATGAAAGTGAGGGCTATCACCCTGCCGAGCTCCTCCTTCGGTGCCCACGCGGGCAGTCTGCTCGGTCGGGCCCGCCTGAGCGGGCCGGGCAGCTGCTTGCTGTGCCTCCGCCAACTTCCTAGCCTTGGCTTCTACTAGCAGGTCGAGGTCTTCTTGTGAAAGCATTACGGCCACCCGGTTAGAATCACTCATCTTCAACTTTCGATCAGGCGAGATTCCCACAGACGGCGCCAAATTTGATCCTGTCGACAAGCGAAGACCGGTTCTCACTCAGATGACTCGGTCTGCCCAAGACGACCCGGTCTGCTGTAACTCGGAGGTCGGGGTCGGGCTCAAATAGGGAGAGCACTCAAGTCACTTGGCTCGGACCGAAATGGGGCTTACAAAGGGAAGTTGAGGTTGCAAAGTGGCATCGATCCCCTCCTTGGAGCCCCAAGGGGGGTTTATATAGGGGGAAGAAAGGGTCTTCCCGCGTGCGAACTGTCACGTCTCATTAAGGATCAGTCAGGGATTAGGCTAAGCAATTGGCTATCTTAACGGCGGGGTGAGGCTGACACAGCCGCCTGACAACCTTGCAAATCTGTCCTTTTCAACCCTAATCAATGTTCGGCGGCTATGTCAGGTAATGATTGAATCAGCGGTCTTTTCCTCTTAATGAAGAGTTTTGACAGATCCTTGCGATGAATGTGACTCGAGTGCTCGGCCTCGGGTACTCAGCCTCGAGTGCTCGGCCTCGAGTGCTCGGCCTTGAGTGCTCGGCATCAATTGCTCGGCCTCGAGAGCTCAGCCTCAAGAGCTCAGCCTCAATTGCTCGGCCTTGAGAGCTCGGCCTCAAGAGCTCGGCCACGAGAGCTCAGCCTCAATTGCTCAGCCTCGAGAGCTCGGCCTCGAGAGCTCGGCCCTGAGTGCTCAATTTGACCCCGAGCTCCCGTCCTCGGGTACCCGACCCTGGGCTTCGGACCTCGGGTATCCGACTTCAAGCTTCGGACCTCGGGTGGACGACCCTGGGTGAGTTTGACTTCGACCTGAGACTCCGCCTGCCCCGGCCTCTGCTCTCCTTGAACCGGGTCGAACCGGGCAAACTCCGACCGGGCTCCTAATCCTGATAAAAAACCGCTCGCCCGGATCAATCGGTTAACCGTTACGGCCACCACCGATCGAGCAACGTGATCCTTCAATATCAATTGCTCCATTCACAAGAAAAGAAAAAGTTATCCCTGCGCAAGGGGCTCAAGCATTAGGTCCACCCAACCCATTTAGCCATATTCTTTGTATGCTTGACCAATTCGACCAATATTATGTGACTAGTTTAGTCCAATCAACCCAATTGATGGCTATCATCGACCCGTCTAGTTGGCTTGCTCCTCTGGTCACTTTTCTAATCTATATATTTTTGGTAGCTTTTTGATGTCAAACCGTCCAAGATCCATTCCAGCTGCTTTTAGTAAGGAAAGATGAACCTTTCCAACTACCTGTAAAATCCATCAGCGTTGACCTCCAAGTTAATTCATTGGGATACACTGTTAAGCTAATTTGATCAACCCTTGCATCAAAATATGTTACCAAACCATGACACATAATCACATTACTCATTTTGGAAGCCAACCAACTTCATCTACCAGCGATCTATATATAGGCACCATCACCTTGCTTCATCCTCACATCAACTCACTGCCTTAGCTCTTATTCATATCCATTCCACTTAATTGCCTCCCATTCCATGGCTTCATTTTTCGGTCTCCTTGCCATGGCTGTCCTGATTGCCTCCTTGGGGCCTTGCCACGCAGCTCGGTATCTCCTTGACACATCGCCAGGTGCTGCACCCCCGGCCGGCTTGACAATCCCAGCCCTGCCAATGCCAACACTTCCGGCAGCGCCACCGATGCCAACCATTCCGCAAGTCTCAGCACCATTGATGCCGAATAATCCTATGCCCACAGTCCCAACAATGCCGGCGGCAGGAGTGCCACCGTTGGCTCCCATGATTCCAGCCGTGCCCAAGGTTTCACTGCCTCCCATTCCTTCGGCTGCAACCATCCCTTCCATTCCTTTCCTCAGCACTCCACCTCCTTCAGCATCTCCATGATCCATATCGATCGATCGATCGACTTTAGGCTACATGTATGCAGTGTATTTTAGTTTATGACACGTGTCCAATTTATATATGTGTATTTCATTTTAGTCATGATCGTTATGATGGTTTTGTTAGTACATTGGCAAGACTTTCTGTACTAGTCTGCATTATGTAATAATATTTGAATCACTTATTATTTCGGTTGTGATTATAACTCTACATGTAATTTACTTTATACTAAAATCTTAACAGCTTTCTACGTTCAAAAGTCAGATCGAGTTGGCTACGAGTTGATTGACGGTTGATAGGGATTCGCATCTCGGGGTGAACATGTAACATGAGAAAGCTTTATGGTAGTGCCCGTCGAATCAATGTCCTGAGGTCAGATCAGTAATCGGGCTCCCGAGACTATTTCGGGAGAATGATAGATGATCCAGGCGAGCGATTTTTTATCAGGGTTGAGAGCCCGGTCGGAGATTACCCGGTTCAACCGGGCTCAAGGCGAGTAGAGACCGAGCTCTCGGGGCCGAGCCCTTGAGGTCGGGCCCTCGAGGCTGAGCTCTCGAGGCCGAGCTCTCGAAGCCGAGCTCCCGAGGCCGAACTCTCGGGGTCGGGCCCTTGAGGCTGAACTCCCGAGGCCGAGCTCTCGAAGCCGAGCTCCCGAGGCCGAGCTCCAGAGGCCGAACTCTCGGGGTCGGGCCCTTGAGGCTGAACTCCCGAGGCCGAGCTCTCGAAGCTGAGCCCTCGAGGCTGAGCTCCCGAGGCCGAGCTCTCGAGGCCGAGCCCTTGAGGTCGGGCCCTCGAGGCGGAGCTCACGAGCTCCCGAGGCCGAGCTCCCGAGGCCGAACTCCCGAGGCCGAGCTCTCGGAGCCGAGCCCTCGAGGCTGAGCTCCCGAGGCCGAGCCCTTGAGGTCGGGCCCTCGAGGCTGAGCTCTCGGGGCCGAGCCCTTGAGGTCGGGCCCTCGAGGCTGAGCTCACGAGGCCGAGCTCCCGAGGCCGAGCTCCCGAGGCCGAGCCCTCGAGGCCGAGCTCCCGAGGCCGAACTCTCGGGGTCGAGCCCTCGAGGCTGAACTCCCGAGGCCGAACACTCGGGGCCGAGCCCTCGAGACTGAACTCCCGAGGCCGAGCTCTCGGAGTCAAGCCCTCGAGGCTGAGCCCCCGAGGTCAAGCAATCGAAGCCGAGTTCTCTGTCGAAACTCCCCGTTAAGAGATACCATCATCACCCGACGTGGCCGCTTAGCCTTAATTAGGATTAGTAAGAACAGGATCACAGACTGTCAGTCAGGCTGTGTCAGTCTCACCCCGCCGATAAGACGTCCAGTTGATTAACCTAATCCCTGATTAATCTTTAACAAGATGTGACAGTTCGCACGTGGGAAGACCCTATATAAACCCTATTTGGTCTTCGGGGAAGGGATCGATCGCTGCTGCCATTTTGCAACCTCACCACCACATCGTGAGTTCTGTTTTGGTCCGAGTCGAGTGACCAGGTCGGGTCCCCACTAAGCCCGAGTCCGACCTCCCGAGCTACAGCCAGACTCCGACCTCCCGAGTTACAGCAGACCTGGTCGTCTTGGTCAGACCGAGTCATCCGGAGGAGAACCGATTCTCCGCTTGTTGACAGGATCAAATTTGGCGCCGCCTGTGGGAATCTGCCTGATCGAAAGCTGAAGATGAGTGACTCCAATTGGGTGACCGTTACTCTTTCACAGGAAGACTTGGATCTGCTAATAGAAGCTAGAGCCAGGAAATTGGCGGAGGCACAACAAGCGGCTGCTCGACCTGCTCAGCCAAGCCCGGCCGAGCAGACTGCTCGGGTGGGTACCGATGGAGGGGTTCGGCCAGATGAAAGTCCTCACTTCCACCGGGCGCTGTTTGGCCCGGCTGAGGGAGCAGGACAATCGGACCCCCATGAAGCTACATCTAGCCACACCAGAGCTAGCAAAGGGAAGGCTCCCCTTGCGCCGTTCCCGACTGAGCACACAGGATGCCCTTTCTCCAGCCAAGTCTTGAATGAGCCACTGCCCAAGCACTTCAGACCCCCGTCCGTTGCTGAGTATGGAGGAGCTACTGATCCAGAAGAACACCTAAAGAAGTTTGAAAATGCCTCGATGCTACATCAATACCCAGATGGTATTAGGTGCCGAGCCTTCCTGACCACTTTAGCAGGACCAGCTCAGCGATGGTTTGACAGGCTCCCGGAAGGATCAATAAGAGACTTCGCTGACTTCAAGAGACTATTTCTACAACACTTCGCGAGCAGTAAGCGGCATCACAAGACCAGTTTAAACTTGTTCACCATGAAGCAGGGCTCTAAGGAGTCCCTAAAAGCCTACATCAGAAGATTCAATCAGGTGGCCTTGGACGTACCTACCGCTACGTCTGAGGTATTGGTCAGCGCCTTTGCTCAAGGTCTACAAGAAGGCGAGTTCTTCAGGTCCTTGATCCGAAAGCCCCCGAAGGACTTTGAAAGTCTACTGGGCAAGGCCAGCGAGTATGTGGATGTAGAAGAGACACAGGCTGCCAGGCGACCGGAGGTCAGACCAGCACCCGAGGTCCCCCAGCATCATCAGAGGAGTGCGCCTCCTGGAGGACCCCTCAGAAGTCCCAGAGCTATGGGACACCGCCAAGGAACCGAAAGGGGAATAGTGCAACAAGTGGCCCAGGGTTGTTTCCCGTCCAGATGGCAGCCCTACTGCTCTTTTCATAATAGCCACACCCACGACCTGCAAGATTGCTGGCAGGCCGGCCGAGGTTGAGACCGGGCTGGCAGAGGTAGCCCGAGAGGGGCTCATCAAGGGGGTGGTCGGGGCTGAGGAAGAGCACCGCCTAACCAACCCGAGCCTCGTGATTGACCAGCTGCCCCTGCAGCCAGACGGTTATTCCCGACTCCGGGCTCGCCCGAGCCGGGAATGCTAGCGAGGAACAGGCCAATCAGCAGAACTCTGTGCACGGGTCCATCAACGTCATCTCAGGCGGGCCCACCTATGGAGATTCCAACAGAGCTCGGAAGTCGCAGGCCCGACGCCTGGACATTTATCAAGTGGACTGCAGCTCTGCCCAAGCTCAGGGACCACAGATTAGCTTCGGTCCCGCCGACCTACAAGGAATAGAAGTACCGCATGATGATGCCCTGGTCATCACGGCGGTCATAGCTAACTATCAAATCCATCGTACGATAGTGGATTCAGGCAGCTCAGTGAATATCTTATATCTCAAGGCATTCGAACAACTGCAAATTGAAATGACCGAGCTGCAACCCATGGCCACGCCCTTATTCGGATTCACAGGAAATGAGGTCCAACCGCTGGGGCAAATCAAGCTGGCCATATCACTCGGTGAGGAACCTTTGAGAAGGATCAGGTGGTCTACCTTCCTGATAGTAGACGCCCCCTCAGCTTACAACGCCATCCTGGGCCGACCGACCCTAAATGAATTCCGGGCGGCGATGTATACTTTCTATCTAAAGGTTAAATTCCCGGTAGGAGATCAGGTCGGTGAAGTCAGAGGAGATCAGAAGGTCGCCCGCCGATGCTACGTAAATGATGTCCGAGTGGAAGTAAGCAAGGCCTTCCGAGCTGCGCCGGCCAACTGTAACATGGTACAGACCTCTCCGCCTTCTCCCTGGGCTAAGTTGAGGGAGGAAGAGGTTCAACTCTTGCCCAACCAAGAAGAAACTAAAGTGAAGATAGCTCCCGGACTACCGCCCGACCTCAGGCAGCAGCTAATAGAATGTCTAACTCAGAACAGAGACGTATTTGCCTGGTCCCAACAAGATCTTAAAGGGGTCAGACCAGAGGTGATGGAGCATAAGCTGCACGTGTACCCTGACGCCCAACCTGTGAAGCAAAAGAAAAGAGATTTTAGCCCTGAACAGAATAAGATCATTCAGGCAGAGGTGGAGAGACTGCTGGGAGCCGGGCACATCCGAGAAGTTCAATTCCTGGCCTGGCTGGCCAATGTGGTGCTGGTCTCCGAGCCGGGTGACAAGTGGAGGGTCTGTATCGACTTTAGAGACCTTAACAAAGCTTGCCCCAAAGACTGCTACCCGCTCCCCCGAATAGATCAGATGGTGGACTCTACCGCCGGGAGTGAACTTATCTGCATGCTCGACGCCTATCAGGGATATCACCAAGTCCCATTATGCCCGGGTGACCAGGAGAAAGTCAGTTTTGTCACAGCGGAAGGTACCTATTGCTACACAGTAATGCCCTTCGAACTTAAGAACGCCGGGGCAACTTATCAAAGGCTGATGAATAAAGTTTTTAAAGAACAACTCGGGAGGAACGTAGAAGTGTACGTCGATGACATCCTCATCAAGTCCGCCCGGGCTGCCGACCTCATAGCAGATGTACGAGAGACCTGCTGCACCCTACGAAGGTATGGCCTCAAACTCAACCCGGTAAAATGCTTGTTCGGAGCCAAGAGTGGGAAGTTCCTGGGCTACATCCTGACCGAGCGGGGAATAGAAGTCAATCCGGGCAAAGTGAAAGCTCTGCTGGACATGCCACCGCCCAAAAATCTAAGGGAAGTTCAGCGCCTGACCGGGAGGATCACGACCTTATCCCGGTTCATCTCCAGGTCGGCTGACAGAAGTCTGCCATTTTTCAAGATCCTACGCAAGACCTCCAAGTTCCAGTGGGATGTCGAGTGTGACCGAGCTTTCGAAGAATTGAAGGCATACTTGGTCAGTCTGCCAGTACTAGCCAAGCCCGAGGAAGGAGAGCCCTTGTACGTTTACTTATCTGCTACTGAGGAAGCTGCGAGTGCTGTGCTTGTAACCCAGAAAGAGACCGAGCAACAGCCGGTCTATTTCTTTGTGCACTTGTTTAAAGAGGCCGAGTGTAGGTATACTACACTCGAGAAATTGGCTTATGTCCTTGTGTTGATGGCTCGGCGATTGCGACCCTATTTTCTGGCTCATCCTATCCGAGTGTTGACCAATAGCACACTCGGGAAGGTCTTGATCAACCCTGAAGTCTCAGGTCGGATGGTCAAATGGACTACTGAACTGAGCGAATATGATATTCAGTATCAGCCCAGGACTGCAATAAAAGCTCAGGCCTTGGCAGATTTCTTAAGCGAGCTTCATGCAGAGGAAGAGGAGGAGGTCTGGAAAATATATGTGGACGGGTCAGCCACCCGGGCAGGAAGTGGCGTTGGGATCTTGTTGATGTCTCCCAAGGGAGACCCCATCCATCTGACCGTGCGCCTAGAGTATCATGCTACCAATAACCAAGCAGAATACGAAGCCCTTTTAGCAGGCCTTCAAGCAGCCAGACAGGTTGGGGCCACTCGGGTCATCCTGCACTCTGATTCTCAATTAGTGACTCAACAGGTGGCCGGGCGATTCGAAGTGAATGATGAGAAGTTGCAGGCTTACGTGGAGGCATATCAACAGTTACAAGCAGAATTTCAAGAAGTTCAGATTACGCATATCCCCCAAGGGGACAATGCCAAGGCGGACGAGTTAGCCCGGCTGGCCGGTTCTGTCCGTCTGTGGGTCTTCCCCAAGCCTTCACCTCAAGTCATGCTGGTGGCTCAGGTTGAGAGGGAAGCAGAAATGGAGATAGAGGGAGACTGGAGAGCTCCGTTCATCGCCTACCTGAAGGAGGGAACCCTTCCAGGCAGCCCTGAGCAAGCTCGAATACTGAAGATCAGAGCAGCCCGGTTCACCCTGATAGGGGACGCATTGTACAAGCGGGCTTTTTC